>LOEQ01010592.1:87561-102665 GCA_001685075.1 Bramus lutescens | reverse complement strand
GGGGGGCATTTCAGGTCCAAGTCAGATAGCACAACGTGATCCCAAGATAGCACCTGAGCTGGGAAATTGACCTGTGGCCCTTGCCTCTTACTCTCTCCTGAATTCATGCATGAAGTCATTCTTGAGGTATTTAAATGTTCTCATCTGAGTGCTGTTACATGTCATCAAATCATAAAAGCACAGGTCTGTTTGGGACTCTGTATCCGTGAGGGCATGGGGTGGAAGCAATGTACATTATAGCTCTTTGAGGTCACCAGATGGTGTCCTGCAGAAATCCCGAGGACACAGCACTCCAAGTATGCAGGCTGCTATGAAATCAAACATGTTCTGAGTAATATCAGTCTGCATTTACTAAGGAGCAAATTGCACCCTGGGGAAGAGTGGTTTTTTGTAAGTGGAAATTCATTTAGTTCTCTGGCCCAATCCCTGACTGCACCAGACCAGGGGCTTTGCTTGTCCTGCATGTGCCACCTTCAGGAGCAAGTGTGTAGACAAAATGTAATTATGCGACAGGTGTGTAGCGCTTCATTTCCCTGTGCAGCCTTGATGTTCGACTCCCAGCACAAGACGGCTCAGCCTTGTGACTTTGCTGCCCTTTTTGATATTGTTTCTCTAGGAGTAAGATTTCCAGCCACTGACAATCTGGTTAACATACACACTCCAAATCCTACAGCCTTGCTGGAACTTTCTATTTCTAGATTGTAGGGCAGTCAAAAATTTGTCTTGTATATCATTCCTTTTGGCAGGTATTAAGAAGATAGACTAAGAAGAACATTTAAAAGGTGGTTGAGTCGTAAGGACTCTGCACTAATTAGAGGATCAGTTCGTGGATTAATAAATTGGTAGGTTAGGAGGTTTATGCTTTATATGAATTTGGGTCTGTTGGGAAAAGCAGTTAGACTGTCTCAGTGGCTTGTATGTGGTGATGGGAGTTTGTGACACCCATATCAATGAGATAAGCCTCACCCCTGGATCAGCAGATCTCCAAAACCATGAGTTCAACAGACCTTTCTGGTGGGAGGAGATGTCTCTGTGAAAAGAGCCTCCGTCGCAAGCATGAGAGGACCTGAGTTAGAAACTTAGAACTCGCATTAAAGCTAAGCTGGGTGGTGGCATTTGCTTGTAATCACAGCCCTGCAGAGACACAGACAAGTACATCTTTGGAGCTGCCTCCATCAAGCCTAGACTACTTGGTAAGTTCCAGGGCATTGAGACCCTGTCTATAAAGAAGGTGGATAGAACCTTAGGTATGTCAGCTGAAGTTGTCCTCTGGTCTCCAACATAGAAGCACAAGTACATATATGCACACATATACACAAAAAATAAATACGAAAGCTTTTCTTTATTAGTTACCAGTCTGCAGCACTGAGTGAAGACCATGAGAAATGTACTACAGCAATAACCTGAGTATAATGAACATGATTTAACAGGTGCATGCATCAGAGTATGCACCCGACTTACTGGACTTGACATGTCCTCAGTTTCCTTCATACACCATTCTGATTACTATGAAGGATCCCAGGATCCTCTTTTACAAAGATATAAATGTGGATATATTTAAAAATATATATATAGTTCCATTGTACCTGAATTACACTCAAATATAAAAGTTCCATTTTCACTTGTAGCTACTATAGCATTATATATTTGTATAGGTATCTTTTCTTGTAATCCTATTGGATGAAGGTAGCATCTTCAATTTATTCTTCATTGATCATTCTTGAGCTCACTTCAACTCTCTCCTTTGGAGCAGTGTTTATCTGAGAGTATTGCACGCTTTGAAATCAGAAATTTATCTGTGTTCTGAGAATGCTGAGATACAGGATGGCTCAGTGCCTCCAAGTTGGGTTCTCTCAGCCATGGTCAGTGTGGTGATTTGTAACATGAGGGTCTGCTAGTTGGGGTTTCTGTCCTTCCCAGCTCCCACAGTCTTTATGTCCAAAAGAAAATCACACAGAGAGTCTACATTAATGATAAACTGATTGGCCCATTTGCTCAGGCTTTGTATTAGCTCTTATAACTTATATTAACCCATTATTCTAGTATATGTTAGCCACGTGGCTTGGTACCTCTTTCAGCGGGGTAGGTCACATCTTGCTTCTTCCGTGATCTGGGCAGGACTGAAGAAAGAGCTTCCTTCTTCCCAGAATATTCCTGTTCTCCTTGCCCCACCTCTACTTCCTGTCTGGTTTTCCTGCCTATACTTCCTGCCTGACAATGGGCCAATCAGTGTTTATTTAAAATATGATTGACAGAATACAGAATTGTCCCACACCAGTGATTTGAGTGACAATGTCCCTCATGGGCTTGGGTGGGAAATGCTTGGTCCCCAATTGGGAGTGCTGTTTGTGTATGTGTAGGAGGTGTGGTCTTGCTAGAAAGTATATACTGGGAGCAGATTTTGAGGTTTCCAAGCCACCCATCATTCCCAGTTCCCTCTCTCAACCTCCTGACTGAAGTTTAAGAGGTAATTTCTCAAATCTTTTCTGGCCACCATGCTTGTCACCAATGCGCTGTCATAATGGATTCTAACCCTCTGGAACCATAAACCCCAATAAATTCTTCTTTAAGCTGCCCTCACATTCTGTGTTATCACAGTAGTAGACAGCTAATATACCCAACAAGAGGATCCATCTGTTGTGTCTTATGATCCTCTCTCTTCATGGTATACACACTCGGGGGCATCTCTTATCCTTCATGCTAAATCAACACATTCTGCTTTGCTCTGTTCCTCAGTCCTTGCTTCAAGAGCACTGTTCTCCATTTTTAATGCCATTGACAGAGTCAGAATGGAGTTCTGCATTTCCCATAACCATAATGTTCTTTTCGGTGAAGGCATTTGAGTTCCCCTTGCACACTATGGCATCCTGTAATAGCAGACAAGTGCATATACTATCTGTGCTAAGTTCAAAGCATCATCAAGAGGCATATAACATAGCCATGGAGACAGGAACAGGTAAATGGGCCAGTTTTTAAGTCAATAAGCACAGCGTCCACTCTGAAGCCCACATTCTCAGGAAGAAAGGCAGGATAGGAAGGACGTATTTGTGCCTATGTCCCCTTTGCCACTGGTTGACCCTGTGACCTTCAGCTACTGTCCTAGATCTGGATGTGTCTGGTGCGATTTATCTGTCAATCAGCATTGGTGAGCAATATCTAAGAAACTTTTCCTCTGGTGTATGCCCCTTGTCCACTCCACACTGAATTTCAGTAGTCCATGTCACCTGTCTGGGAGGCAGAATTTCTGAAGAGCCATTGAACATCGTTCCATGAGGCTCTCTTCCAAGATTAAAACCAGACCTGCAGAGCATGTCCTCTGATAAGACCACTCTGCCATGATACAACTCGGTAGTCTGTCCTGTCCTGTGTTCCAGCAGGTTAGACTCATCATATTTTATCAGTCTTCTCTGTTTGTCCAGGACCCTCTTGAACTCCCTGACAACTTCCCAATACTTGGGGACATCATGCACTGCTTCCCTACTCCAGGTGCCCAGCAGCTGAGGTCAGTCTAGGGTAATGTCGTTGTATGGGGACTCAGTGGTTAAATCCAAAATATAGTATGATGTGAGGTGATAAAAACTCCTTCTTAGTGTTTTAGAACAATCAGCCTCTCTGAATAGTATCCAAAAAGCTGTTGGGGCATAGATTGGGTTAGAGCTGGCATGATATTTCTTTAAAATCCATCATAGCTTAATTTAATTAGATTACCAGTGGTACTGTTTTTATTTCTGCAATTTAATTTATCTCATGATTTAATCCAACCCTTCAATTAACATTTCCATCTCCAGAAGTGCTTGCCAAATTAACTTTTATTAATTGCTCTCCTCTCGAAGCTTCTGCCCTCCATGTTTTAGCTTTCCCATTCTGGTGGATGGTGTGGGAAGGGATGACCACTGACCCAGTAGTCAAGTCCAGATGGTTTTCCAGAGCACAGTCTTGGGGTAACCAGCATCCTGTTTTCTTTGTCACTATAATCCCAAATCTTCAAGGGACTCTTTCACAAATCAGGTACCCCCAAAACTTACAAAGCAACCAAAAATGTGTCGCATTTTATTTTGTAATAAATTCCAAGCTGTGATATTTTGCAGTTTTTATATGGATCTTTTTTAAAAAAAATGTCATGTATTCTCTGAATAAAGCAAAAAAAATTGGTTTACTTCTCAGTGTTTACTTACAGCATTTTTTTTTTTACAAAACAAGTTTAGAATATTATCTCTGATTACTCTAGCTTGGATCAAGTTGACAAAAAAAACACACACAACTAGGACAACCAGCTTCAAAAAAAAAATTGTCAACCAGTGACCTTTATTATTGATGTTGTTATTCCTTGTTCCCTTCCTCATGAGCCTGTTCACCAGACTTCTCTTCTTTCTCAGAGTTGGGGGCTTCAGGTATGGATGGGCTTGGAGAAACTACAGAAGTCACGCCTTCCAGTAGACACCCACACTGTGCCACACCCAAATTACTGGGATCCACAGACACAGGTCATAGAAATGATATGGCCTCTGATTTCCAATTCTTCATCTACAAACAAGCTTCTATTCTTCACATGTGTAGGACATGGAAAAGATTTTAAACTGTGAAAATTGTCTAACATTTTATTTCGTACAGTGACTGCTTAGCATGAATAGCATACTTCCAGGAAGTGAGGGCTTCTGCTGGGACAGGATGTACTTGCTGAGTCAGCAACAAGAGAAGTTGGAGATCAGCAATGTGCCTTATCCTCATGGGATGTACTGCTTATGATCCATTCACAGCAATGTTTATCAACAGAGCAATGTTGGAGAACTCAGCTTTACCCATGAGGTTCAGGCCGCAGTATCCACAATGCCAGTGGTCTCAGGCAGTGGGATGGGAGCAAGAAGCTCTGGGCTGAGCGATCAGTGTGGGATGGAAAATAGAAGCAATAAAATACTCTTGGTCTGGAAGATAAATGAGAACACTATTAATATCACCATCCTCACAGACATTACTTGGGATACTCAAAAGAAGGCCCAAGGTCACTGTGAGTAGACCATACACAGACTCATAGTACCAGTCTGTTGTTCTGAGCCTCAAAGGCCAAGCTGAAACATCCGTGAAGTGAAGAAAAGGCCCTGTGACATTTCCACTGGACAAAGAAAAGCAGCACTGTTATCTTCTTTGCTGGGATTTTATAGCAGTTAACTCCATGGTGTGAGGGGAGAAATGGTCTTAGCAGGAGTTTCCTTTCTGTGGCCCTGAATTAACTCACTCCGTCGTCAGGCACCACCGTGAGCTGTAGAACCTTGTAGAAGGACACCAGCCTTCACTATGCAACAGCTTTTTTAGTCTTATGAAAACGTCTTTGGAGTTTTTTATGGGGTTGGTATTGAGTTTATCAGTAACTTTGTGTGGTATTGACACCTCAACATTCAATCTCCTGATGTGGGAACACAAGATCACTTTTAAGTTTCAAATTTTAAGTTTAAGATTCTTTTAATTCCTTGATTAAATATTTAAACGTTTTATTCATTGGTTAGCATTTTGTTACTTCGTTGGCTATTCTATCTATTTTATCCTTTGTGATAACTGTAAATGAGATTGTTTCCTTCACACCCTTCTTAGGCTGTTCGTGATCGACATGTAGAAGCATAATTTGCTTTTGTCACTAATTTTCTGTGCTCATATACTTTTCAATTTTATTAAATTTTTAAGACTTTCTTTACATAAGTTCATATAATTTGTGAGCAAAGAGGATTTTACAGTTTTTTTTTCTATTTACAGTTTGATGCCTTTTGTTTAGAGACAAAACCTTCAGTCTTTCTCACTGACGTTAGCTGTGGGATTTCACATGCATGGGGTTGTTTCATTGTGCTTCTCTCAGTGATTTCTATGCTATAATCATGGAATGGTGTTGGATTTTCCAAGACCTTTCTTACATCAGTCAAAATGAAAAAGTTTCCTCCCTCCCTTTTAAATAAAGTGCAGGGCATTGATTGATTTTCTGGTGTCAAGTTATCTTTTCTTTACAGAGATATATACTACTTGTCATGGTATGTAGTGCCCTTAATGCATTGTTGAGTTCTGGTTGCTCATGCTTTGCATTTTGTGGTGAACCTGGTCAGTATCCATTCGAAATACTGATCTTTACTTTTCTTCTCCTGGGGGTCTCTTTGGCTTTGGCACTAAGAGATGCAGATCTTGGAGAACAGGTTTCAAAATATCAAATTCTGAGTTTTTAAGAGATCTGTTCAGCGATTTCTGCCCCATCCAGTCCTGCAGTTGTGTAGTCCCAAAGAAAGACACAGAGGTCTCCATTAATTATAAACTGGTTGGCCTATTAGCTCAGGCTTTCTTATTAAATGATTCTTACATCTTATGTTAATCCATAAATCCTGTATGTGTTAGTCACGTGGCTTGGTACCTTTATCAGCGAGGCATTCTCATCTTGCTCCCTCTGCATCTGAGTGACAACTGCAGCCTGAGCCTTTCCTCTTCCCAGAATTCTCCCGTTCTGGTCACCCCACCTATACTTCCTGCCTGACTTCTGGCCAATAAGCATTTTATTAAACCAGTACAACTGACAAATCTTTACAGTGTACAAGACCATTGTCCCACAGCAGAGAACTTCATTCTTCTTTAGATATTTGGTAGAATTTACCAGTAAAATGTGTGATCTGTTGTTTTCTTTTGGATTTGGGGTAATGGCTGTTGCTCAGCACCTTTGCTAGTAAATAAATGCTCCTATTTGCTACATCATAATGATTCAGCCTTAGCAGATTGTGTGTCTCAAAGGACGTATCAATTTCATATAATTTATCTAATTTATTTGTACAAAATTATTTAAAGTTTTCTTCCAGTATTTTTTTCTGAAAAATCAGAACTATGGGCCCTGTTTGATTTCTGACTTGGGCTATTTGAGTCTTTTTTTTTTTAAAGATTTCATCAATATAGCTGAAATTTGGGGGATTTTAAAGTCCTTTTTTAAGGTCACATGTTGAGTCTGTAACTGCTCTGTGTTATTTTGTTTTAATGTTTTATCCTTTACTCTTGTATTCCTTGCTTGCTGTTGATTGCATTCTCCCCTCTTCTAGAACTTGATTCCATGTTTTCCTTCTTTTACTAGTCCATCCAAGCACAATATTATGTTGCAATATGTCTTCTTTTTTAACCTTCACATTCGTCACTGTAAACCTCCCGTTTAGCACCATGTTCCCCCATGTCGGATAACAGCATACAGTGCAGCCTCGTAGGTGTGTGAACTCTTTAGACTACAGCTCTGATCTCTGGTGCAGGAAGCAGCATGGTTAGGAGCCTGCTGCAGGAGGAGAATGGGCATCTTCTTGAACTATGGCAAGCTGTGCACCTTCTGATGTGATTCAGGTACCTACCTCCTAGGCTGCTTGTGCAGAATTCAGCGTCATTCTATCACGATAGCAGGAAGCAGGGTAAAGGGAGTCCAGGCTTGGTCTCTGCTTGGCGCCGAGAAGTGCTTCTCTTGCAGCTGCTTTTTAAGCTCTCCCCTGCCCTGGTGTCTCCAAACAGCCCTGGCTTCCTGCTCTTCTCAATGAAAAGAATTGCTTCCTCAGCTTCAGCTCCTTTGCTGTTTATCAGCCGCCACTTAAACATTCTGCCATGTTCTCTATGATATTTCAAAAGCTAATATTCATGCCTTTGTTTATTTAATGGTACCAGAGTGTGAATATTTTTTAATATGTGAAAATGAGCCCAAATGTGCTATTTAAAACTACATTTTAGCACAGTCTGATTTAGTTTGCAACCCACCACCGTACAAAGAGCTATTTTAATCTTAATTATCCTGATTTTCCTGCTACTACCACATATGTAATTTTCTGGAGTGGCATTCGGAGATGAAAGCAAAGGTAGGTATTCAGAAGCTTTCTAATTGTGCTTTCCCAGGGTCTTTAAGTCTTGATTAGCGAAAAGCACTCTGTGCCAAGAGAAGCTAGCAGTTGAAGCCTGCAGTTCTGCACAGTGGGCATCGTAAGATCTGCAGTTTGGTTTCTCCATGCTGTGCTGTCTGTGGAAAACACCCATACCCTGGGTCCTCACAGCCTTAGCAATTGATGTGCACTTAGTAAGGAGGAGGTATCTGTGTACATGGCCAGCTCCAAATCCAATCTCTTGTATTTTCTTAATAGCACAGGGTCTGCCTTATCACATTGAGAAGGGCAGGGTCTCTGTAAATCCTTCACTGGAGCCAGTAACTGAGAAATGGAAGGGACAAAGGACTCAAACAACTCTCAGAGACAGGTGGAAGAGGTTGGGACTGTCCCAGACTATAACTCAGAGGAAAAGTCATGCACAGCTCACTGGCTCTAGAGCCCGCCATGCGCCAAGCTCTAGTGTGTTCTCCTGTGCCTCCTGTGCTCGTGTGTAGGCTCGCAGTAGACAGAACCATTGTGGCCACTGGGAAGTGAGGAAAGCCTTGTCGTGTGATTTCTCTCTGTTCCAGACAAAACCACCTGTAGTACTGAGAAACCTGTGAATTCCACAGAAAACCAACACTGGAGTTTCAATAACAGTACATTAATTTTAAATGCTTTTATTAAACATTGTATTTGGTCATGACCAAAAACTACTAGTTCTAAAAAGTTTTGTGGGGCCCCTTTCTGGTTCCACTAATTGACCTAAAACTCTAGACATTGCACATAATATGCAGAGTAGCTCTGATGCAATGAGTGGATCCTGGTAAACCAGCAATCATCTATATAATGACTATTCAGCTATAAACAGAACAGTCTTATTGGTTTGAGTTTAGTGACCACAAACCTGCAGCTCGGTATCTGAGGGTTCAGGGAATGTGCCATGCAGGATCTGAGAATCAGTCTTTGTATAGAGAGTAGCACAGAAGAGGGTCTGGCTTTGCTATTATTATGATGATGATGGCTGCTATCATTATTATTATTATTATTATTATTATTACTATTATGAACTTCAAGGTGAGTGATAATCTAGACTGTTTTGCAACCCCTTGCTCCAGGGCATATTATGGGTATTTCCTGCTTACCAGAATTCCTTGAGCCACAGGTTTAGTGATGCCTTGCACCTGTTTTATGATTCTGGTTTCAATACGGGGAATTTTCTTGAGCCAGGATATTTTTTTTTAACACAAAGTATTTTATTATGATTTTCCCTCACCTGAGCCCCTCCCAGATCCTCCCCGCTTCTTCACTCAATCAAGTCCATATTCTTCCTTTTTCTCATTAGGGTACAAACAGGTACCTAAAAAACTAGATAAAATACAAAGAAACCAACATAGGACAAAACAAGCAAGCAAAAAAGAAAAAGAGACAAAGACAAAGCTATAAAACACATATAGTTACAGAGAGACACACACAATCGCACACACACATAAATCCCATAAACACACAAAACCAGAAACCATAATATACAGGCAAAATACTTTCAAAGGATTAAAAAAACTTGATAAAGCATTATGAGACAAATAATGTCTAAAAATGCCATTGAATTCATTTTGTGTTGGCCGTTTACTGCTGGGAATGGGGCCTGACCTTAAGACTGGTTTGTAAACCCAGCAAGACTATACTGGAGAAAACTAATTTTTCATTTGTGAACAGTTATCAGTTGGAAATGGCTTTTGAGTTAGGAATGGGTACTTCTACCCAGATCCCCTCTCAGCACTGGCTCCCTCTGGCTTAGACCTGTGAAGGCCCTCTGTATGCTGCCACAGTCTCTGTGAGTTTGTTTCTGCATCTATCCTGCTGTGTTTACAAGGCCTTGTTTCCTTGATGTACTTCATCCCTTTTGGGTCTTAAAATCTTTTCACTTCCTCTGCCATAGGATTCCCTGGGCCTTGAAGGGAGGGAATTGATGGAGGAGACACCCCACTTAGGATTGAGCGTTCCAAGGTCTCTTGCTTTCTGCATATTGTCCAGCTGTTGGGTCTCTGTATTAGTAGGAGGAAGCTTCTCTGATTAGGGTTGAGTGAGACTCTGACTCAGGAGATCTTGTCTTTTTCTACTTTGAGCTAGGATTTCTACCTTTGTCAGCCAAGTCCAAACATCCCTCCCCAGTGGGTTCACAGCAGCCAAGTACATGGCCAGGATATCTCCCTTTATCCAGGGGAAACAAGGCAAGCCAAGAGGGGAAACTGGGTATCTAGCACACTTGACATACCCTCCCCTACTGAAATAATGTCAAGAAAATTGTTTAAAACGGAATGTTTGCCTAAGATCAGAAGTCTCATAATACAAAACTCCCCAGATAGCTAAAGAAAACCACCTGTCATGCCAAAAACCAGGAAAATCTTAGAGACTGCCAGACAGTCCTCAGGTGCCAACATTGAAATTCAGAAATGTTAAACTTATTTGAGAATGATTTAAGGGCAGCTGTAGTTTTAAAATACATGATTCAAAAAGCAAGTATGAATATATTCCAACAAATGGAAATATCGTAAGTACAGACAAAAAGATCTAACATAACAGGATAGAAATAAAGAAAATGAAAAAGTAGATGTGAGAACTATTATGACCAAATTAACAGCTCAGCCAAAGAGGTAAATTGAGGGCAGAGGAAGGAGCTGCGACCAGATCCATAACAACAAAAACTGTCTCTGTGAGTAACAGAGGGAACACAGATTGGAGGGACAGCAGACTCAAGACACAGATTGAAGTGTAGTATCCAGAACTGGGGACCCAAGAGGATAAAGGAGGAAAGACAAATATACCCGAAGAAATTATGGCTCAAACTTTCAAAGCTCGAAGTATGTGCATCTGAGAAATGAATAAACCACAAACGAATGTCCCAGGAAGCCATCCCAAGACTTGTCATGGTTCTTACAGCTCAGAAAACCTAATAAAAAAAATCTTAAAATCAGTCAGAGAGGAAGAATAGAAGATTACAGAGCAAAATAATTCAGATTAGATGAGATCTCTCATGAACAGTGATGGCAGAAGGAAGGCTTCCAGTATTTAAGTACCAGAAGGAAGGTATTAGCTTACAGACTCTCATGGCCATTGAAAATACCTTTCAGGAATGAAAACTGTCTTTCAAACTGTTTCCTAATTAAGAGGGATTAAGATAAATTGTCTTTGGCAGACATACCTAGAAGGAATAGATGGAGACTTTATCTAAACTAAAAGTAAATGACAGAAGCAGGAACCCAGAAGTTTCTGGAAAAGGGGAAGAGAGGGGGTCACATTTCATTGCTGGAGCAAAAACTATAGCATTGTCCAATATGAGTCCAAATGTACATAGAGAAAATGCTTAAACCAAGGGAGCAATAATAAGGAGGAAAAGCCATGGGGAAACAGGTGAGGCTTCTGTTGGTCTCTAGGGTGAGCACAGCCACAACAAAATCCAAAACCCTTCAGACAAATACAAAATGCTAACATTTCCCCCAAGTAATATGACATTAAACAGACAAAAAGAAAATAGAAGGCAATGACATCACAAATCCCATCCTTTGGAAGCTGTGTGAATATACCACTAATAAATGAGTTCTGCAGAGATCAAGTACCATGTAGTGTCTACTGAAAGGCTATCTCAAATATCAGCACAGAATCTGAAGAGAAAAAACAGAAGAGGCTGCACCATATGGCTCAGGTCAAAGGAAAGCGAGGGTAGTTGTCAAATCTAGTAGACTTCAAAGCAGAGGAAGCTACAACAGGAGGGATTGTGGGAGGATGAGCAGCCAACTCCCTGGCCAAGGAGACTTGGCTAACATGCATGTGTTCACCAGACACAGAACTGCAAAATATGCGTGGTAAAAACTGATGGAGCCAAGGGGAACGAACCAGCAGCAAGGCACTAGAAGCATTTATGGAGCGCCGCACTGAACAGTAGCTTCCTGGAGGTTATCTTCAAGGCCTGTGGGGTATATGCCAAAATAAACCATACCAAGACTATGAAACAACCACCACACACTGATAAAAACTGAAGCCATTCCAAAGATATTCTCCAACCAACTGGAAATAGTCATCAATGACTGAAAGATAACTGGAACATACTTAAATACTTTAAGGTGGCAATTTCTAAGCCATCGATGTGTCAAAGAAGCATTAAGCCAAATCACAAAGCTGACTTTCTGTAAATATCATTAGCTTTGACAAGCCTGCAAAAAGACTCGCAAGAGAGAAAGAGGAAAGGACTTAAATAGCCAGAATGAGGAAAGACAGAGACTCTGGATACATCAAGTAGATGACAAGGGGAACTCCATCAAGGTGAGGCAGATCGTCTTCCGAAAAAAGGGATATTTGGTGCAGAGGCTGCCACCTGAGATTTCTACCAAATATTTAGAAAAAAAATGAAAACACTTTCCCATAATCAAGGGGAGAAGGAAGGAAAGAGGGATAGGGAGACAGACAGACATGCACGCATGCGTGCACACACTCACACACACGAAGAAGTGGAAGGCACAAAGACACTGTATGTCACATTCCTTATGGACAAACTCTTTAAGGTGGATGTGATCAGAACTGTTCCTCACTTTTCATTATTGAAGTCCAGGACCTTTTCAGGTTGCTTGTATTGATGTCTTCATCATCATCATCACCACCATCATCATTTTTTATTATCACAGGGTCTGTCTGTGTAGGCCAGGTTAACCTTTCTGCCTCAGCCTCCTGAAAGCTGGCATTGCAGGCAAGCAGCACTAAACCCAACCGACTGTTCATTGTTTTAACATAATTTCCTCCATGGACTGGAGCAACTGCTCTGGGGTTAATCCTGCACCATCTCTAGGCAATAAGGCTCTTTATCCAGAACAAAGTTGAGAAGGCGTTTTATGATCACTAGTATTCTCGTTTGGTTTTGTCTTAGGTTGTTTTTTTTTTTTTATTAACTCCCCAGGTGATTCTGTGCTTGAGGTTTTTGATATTTTTCTTAAACATTGGTTGCTCTTTTTTTGGCTGCCTTTGCTTTTGTTCTGAAGCTGACCTTCACAGCCATGTATTCTGAGCTATTATTAAGCCCTCTCTGACATTTCCATATAATATTTTCTAAAACGCTCTGGAAATTTGTTCTAAAGGCTGGGCAGTTGTTGTGGGAGGCATTTTCCTGAGCATAGTAATTTATTCACAGAGCGTTGTTAGGTGTCCAATGCCACGGTCAACCATTAAGCAATGTTTTGTGGGTCATTGTATGACATGCTTCAGATAGAGTCTCTCAAGAATAGACATATCTTACTCCTCTGCCAAGCAACTGGTGTTCTGTGTGTAACTTTTATCCATGCTTTTACCAGTAGATCTAAAAGTTATTCAGTAAGTCATTCTTATAGCCTCCATATCTTCAGCAATTTCAAGAATGTGAAATAAAAAGTTCCCCTATCATTTGCATTGAAATGTTTGAATGGTTGATTTTGCTTTAAAATGTAAGCAGTCCATGAGGGTGGGTGCTTCTAATGTGGTCATATTTGTGACAAGTCCTCTGATACCATTGTCCCACTGAATGGACCATGAGGCAGTCTCTTCTCAGAGAACTGGAAACAGGTGTCAACTTGAGGGTTTTTTTCCCAACATATTAAGGAAAATAAGGAGCAAACATCCAGTGCAATGGGGATACTGATAGTTCACACACACACACACACACACACACACACACCGCATGCCAGAGTCTGAAGATTTGAATGGGAAGACTCTGCTGCGAGATTCTGCAGGGCTCAACCTCCGCCCAAACTTTCTACTCCTATCTCCTGTCCGAGCTGGGCCTCTGAGGGGCTGGCTGAGCACATGAGTGTCTAATACACTGCAGCATGCTCTTCTGCGCGCCAAAGACCAGACACTCCCCACCAGGGTTCAGAGTTCTGCCGCTTTCATGATGTCAGAGACCGAGGCTCCAAGAATACAATAATCTCCTAGAAATTGTTGCTCATAGTTTATCATCACTACATTTAAATTCCAGAAATTAGTAATTCCTACACTATGAGAGCACCCATTGTCATGGACCTGTGAAAGGAATGTCCGCATGTCTTATGGTCTGGGTCAAGTTAGAAAAAGCGAACGAGGGGAACAGCTCCTGGGGACAGGGATGGAACTAGCAATTCCCACCGCATCAAAGTACTAGCAGTCTGCATAGCATGCAATGGGCACCTGCTTCATGCACGGTTTTGGTGAACAGTTCTGGACTCCTGACAATGTTAGGAAGCTGACCGAGGGCTGAGCAAAAGGAAGAGTCGTCAAGTCGTGCTGGACAGGGTCCTCACTTCCTGGGCCTGCTCTCTATCTTCCTAGGAGAGGTAAAGAAGAAAATAGAGCCAAGACGTGGTGACAGTCTCCTCAGGGATCTTCCCACTTCAGTGATGTTCAAGGCATTTGTCTAGTTCTAGGAAAAGAATATAAGATAACAAGAGATAAATGGTAGAGCCAGTTATCAGTGCAGAGGATGTCCAGGGCACCCTGTGTAGGGTGATAAGCTCCTCCTGACTTCCCTGTGTTGGATGTGTGAGTGTGTGTGCACAGACACACACAGATGCATACACACATGTCAGAGAGCCAGAAAACCAAGTCCTTGGAGAACAGATGTCTGTTGAAATGTTTTAATGATTCGATTTTGTTTAATTGATGCCTTTAAAGACATCTTTGTCTGTCTGAAAACAGGAAATCGAGAAAGAGCTCCCTGCTGTAGGTGCCTCTGCTGTTCCCTGCAACCCCCAAACCTTCTCATTTATACTACATAATGCGTGTGTTCAGACTTAAAACAGTGTACTTTGGCTAAAGTAGCTAATATGCCAACTACCTTCCTGTAGTTAAACAGAACTATTGTAGAGCGCTTACTCAAAATTAATGCTCTTTTCCAGTCAAAAACATATCTGTGCAGCTGGCAAGGGGAGACTCTGTGCTTCACAGTGGATTTTGCCCTGGGATTCACCTGCTTTGACAGCAAAACAAAGGTAAGATGCAGAGAGCCCCTACAGGTACTATACATGTCATGTTGCTCTTGCTCAGAGAAATCTGAGAGCAGACAGCTCCCACCAGCTGCGGACAGAGTCAGAGGTCTGCCTATATAACCTGCCTTCCTTCTGGCTAGTTTGGGGTCTCCGGGTGTTCACAATCCCTAGAGCCCAAGTAGAAAACTCCAACAAAATGGTGTTTGGAAGATATGATATATGATTCTCTCTCTCTCTCTCTCTCTCTCTCTCTCTCTCTCTCTCACACACACAC
>LOEQ01010592.1:60838-84127 GCA_001685075.1 Bramus lutescens | reverse complement strand
CTCATCCAGCTTCTCCTGTGAGTCTCACACCTGATCACTGCCTCATCCAGCTTCTCCTGTGAGCCTCACACCTGATCACTACCTCATCCAATAGCTGACAAGTTTTCCTGAAGATTCAGCTAAGATTCTTTTTGCTTGTCTGAACTGAGCTTGGGCCACAACCTCCTGACTGTGCCTTCTTTAAAGGTGGCTCCCTTCCTCTCTTTGCATCATTTTCATGGACACCCCTTCAATAAATTCTATACTGAGAAAATTTCCCCAATACAGTTGTGATAGGTAGACCATGTCCTTAGTCCACAGAGCACCCCTCTTGGCTGTAATTATAATTATTCCTTCCCTAAAGAACTACAGCAATGTAAGCTCCATGTAAGGAGCCTTAAATTATTACTGCAAACTGAATGATGGTAAATTTAAATAAAGACCAAGTGTGAAATATTTATGAATAGTTGTGCTTTTTGTCCATGTCACTGGAGAAAACCAAATAGACTCATGGACTGGACATGTTGAGATTTGGGCATGTAAGGCTTAGGAGATGGCTCAGTCAATATAGTGCAAGCATGAGATCTAGTCCCAGAACCCACATAAAGAAGCCAGAGGATGCAAAGACAGTCAGTCTCAGGGGCTTCTTGTCCAACCAGCCTTACTTATTTGGTGAGTTCCAGGCCTATCTCTAAAAATAGGTGGACTTCACCTGAGGAGCAACTGAGGTTAACCCTCTAGCCTCCACATGTGCAAGTACACACATGCATATACACATGTGCAACTACACACATGCATATACACATATGCCCCCCACAGAGACATACAGACACACACACACACACACACACAGAGGGGGGATCTCCTTCAAACCCTCACACTGCTGAACCAGTCCTTTCCTGTATCATTTTTTTCCTTTTTTTTTCCTGTATCATTTTTAAGCCACAGCTATATCCATGACTTGACAGCACCCTCCTTATCACAAACCTGAGAAACCAGAATTTGAGGGTGAAGTGTGACTCAGTGGGAGTGTGCTCAAGGCCTTAGGTTTTTCCCCAGCAGCACATGTGTGCACTCATGCACACACACACATGCATGCACACACAATGCGCTAGGAGCCTGATAACTGCTCTTGTTTCAGGGGACAGTCACATAGTCACCCCTCATACACAAATGGCCCAACTGTGTCATCTCCACTTCACCAACACATCCAAGCATATTTCCTGCCCTGACACTAAATGAGCAGACCATAATCTAGCACATATTTGTTTATTTCCAGAAGGACATTTCAAAATCATCAAAATGAGAATAAACTAGAACACTATTCTAGATATATGACCTTTGTCCTAAACCTCACGTTAGAACACTGGTCACCTAACGTGTCTACAGGCTAACTGGCGTTAGAGTAGCAGTCACTACAGCCTTCTTCTGCTCTGTGACTTTGCCAGCTGATTTTCTGGTCCTGTGGTGGTACGCTGAAGCAGGAGAGGAGCTGGAAGTGAAGAGGTGAAGCAGAGACTGTTGCTTTTCCCTCCAAGTTCCTGATACAGGCTGTGTGGAATAATGAGCAACCGGAGACCCAAAGCCCACAAGGAGATAGTCTGCCTTCACCAGTGATTGTGAACAGTTTGAACACCCAGCCTTGTCTCTAGTAAAATTACAGCAGCAATACAGGGCCTAGGACTCTGGGGTTTGGGTCACTCGGATTTCCAGCAACACAGGGGCTCTCATCCCTCTCTGAAAGAAGCTACACTGTGGAATTTTCTGCCACTCAAGATCAAAGGAGGCAAATATTTCTGGTGCTCCTAACTGGAGAATTCCAGAGTGGTGGAGTTCTGCTTTCCTCACCTTGTGGATGCTCCTCCGTCACAGCGGCAACACTCCAGTTTGCTCTATGCTGTGATAGCGCTTATGCAGCTTATCCCAGGCTGGAATCCCATAGTTCTAGGAGGCTGAGTTAAGACTTGAGGAGGTGGAGACACAGAGAGACCAAATTCAAAAGAAGAAGGAAGTGAATGGTAGACAAGAAGATACAGAGGTCACTCTGCTAGAAACAAGACATCGGAATTCCAGTGTCACAGTGCCTGTGGATGCCACCAGGCACGCCATAGAGAGTATTGGTGTCATGTTCCACCTGCAATGCCTTAAAAGCCAAAAGTGTTCTTGAATGAGTGAGAAGTGGCTGTCAGCAAAACTGCGAATGAGGAAGTCAAAGTGGAAGCTCTTATGACTAATATATGTGTTCCATGTAGCTGGAGACCTGTGTTTTAGTCGCTAACAGCACACAAAAGTGCCTTCCAGCTCCATGATGGGGAGCCGAGTGTTGAGATCCTTCAGCCTTTATTACTCCAGTGGGAAACCCAGGGCCCTTTCAAATTCATCTTCTGGTGTTTTAACTAAAGCCAGCACCGCCATTGTCATGCTCTCCCAGCAGCCAATCTGGGCTCTGAATTCCCAGCTTGTCCACCCAGACCTGTGTACGGAGGCTCAATCCCCTATTGAGTGGGGTTCAGAGTTTGGAAATTAAGTATCTGACTTAGACCATAGGCAGAAATGACATTCATGGTTTTCAGAAATAGTTTTCTTTAAAAAAAAATGAAATTACATTTAGGGTTCATGAGAGAAAGCATGATAAATCTGAAACAAGTGACTCTTGGCCAATAAAGACAACTCGCTATATAAGTGTCAACCATCCAGAGGGGCTTATGGCATTGTCATGCTTAGGACGTGAGGATTCTATTTTCTTGTTTTGTGAGGAAGGTTCTCCCTTGCTGGTTTGGAGCTCACTATGTGAACCAGACTCGCCTCAGACTTGTGGTTATCCCCATGTCTCAGCCTCCTGACTGCTGAGGTGATATTTTGCCTCTGAAACATGTCAGCAAGTGCTAAGCAAGCTTGAAGCCCTCGTGTAAGGCAGCACTGCCCACGCTGTCCTGTTGATCCTCAGGAACCTGAGACTAAATGACAGTATGTAGCCACGGTGGGGTTATGTAGGCGGGATCCAAACTTTGTATGTGAACTGAACTGTGGCACGCATCCTACTGGTAAGAGACTGGCCTTCTGTGGACTTATAGTTCTGCAGGCAAATAACGCAATGGTCTTGAAAAACTTCCAGGGTAGGTGCAGGAAGACAAGGAGGGTAAAAGCAGGGTGCAGACTAGAAAGGCTAGCGTGTGACCCCTAGCTGGCTGGGCATGGGGGTCAGCCTCTACAAACAGAAGACTTGTCATAAGAAATGGCATTTACCCAGATATGTGCTTTACGTTATGAGACATTCAGTGAATACAATATTGCTTATGAATCACTCATTCGTTTCATTTCTCCGCAGAATGTCCTCTGGAGATTTAAGTTCTCTCAGCTTAAGGGATCTTCAGATGATGGGAAAACTCGAGTAAAGCTGCTGTTTCAGAATCCAGACACCAAACAGATCGAGACGAAGGTAAAGCTTGCACATTCTGTACCCAGAGACAAGCAGAGGGAGGGGTCAGCTGGTAAAGAGGCATGAGAAAGAAACAAGCTCATCCTAAACCTGGAAGTCAACTCAGCAAACCTAGGACTAATATTTTTCCACTAAGAGTTTGTGTCCAGAAATGGTGACAGATGACACAAAGTATTTAATTCTGTCAAAACCCGCACATTGCTTAATAAATAGTAGCAAGGAGTTGGTACTTTAAAATGTTCTAGAAGCCAAAATCTAATAGAAGTGTTTTGCAAACTGCATTGTCTGATGGAATGCCTATAGAAACAAATAAGAAAAAGTCCCCTATCCCTTTCTTTCTTTTTCTCTCTCTCTTTTTTCATTAAGAATTTTTAAATACAATCTTTTCTCATTTTACATAGCTATCCTGTTCCCACTCCATCCCCTCCTCCTGCTCCACCCTTCACCCCCTTCACCTGACCCCCACCCCCGAACCACTCCTCAGAAAGTGTAAGGCTTCCCATGGGGAGTCAACATAGTCTGACCAAGGCCTTCCTTCCCTATATCTAGGCTGAACAAGGTATCCCTCCAAAGAGAATGTTCTCCAAGCTGCCAGTTAAAGCAGTAAAGATAAATCCTGGTCCTACTGCCAGTGGCCCCACAGACTGCCCCAGCCTCTCAACTGTCTCCCACATTCAGAGGACCTAGTTCGGTCTTATGCCTGTTTCCTATCTGTTAGTCCAGAGTCAGTGAGCTCCCACTTGCTCAGGTCAGCTATTTCTGTGGATTTCCCCATTATGGTCTGCCCTTCCCCTGTAATCAGAATGATCACTGCCTTAATTGTCATCATAGAACCTTCATCAGTAAGTGCTGGAAGCAGATGCCGAGATCCACATCGGAGCACTGAGCCAAATTCCTGGAGTCCATCACAGAGAGGGAGAAGCAATATTATGAGCAAAAGGGTCAAGACCATGATGAGGAAACCCAGAATTGCTTTCTAAATAGAAGAGAAATTGTGCAGAATTGCTTGATGCTTCTATGGATAGAATTGGCCAAGGCCAGTGGGATATGTACTTACTAGGTAGTCTGTGGACTCTTCAGGATACAGAGCCATGAAGGGAAGTAGGAAGCTGTGGGCTCCTGAGATGGGACATGTAGGCTCTAGGTTCTGAGTGTAGGCAGATGGGCTGTGGAGGTGAGGGCAGACTATGGAGGTTTGAGGTGATAAGCTGAGGGAGACAGACTGTGGAGCCTTGAGTTTGGGAGGAAAGCTGGGGAGCCTTGAGCCGGTGGGAGGGTGTGAAACTGTGGGTGTGGGGCAACCTGTGTAGCCCTGGGTCGGGATAGGCTGCAGACTCTTGTGAAGTTAGAAGCTGGGGAGAAGAGACTGTCGGCACACTGTGCCACCTGGAGAGGTTGCATCCTGCCGCTCCATGATGAGCTAAGCTCTGTGGTCCAAGCAGGAATGACTGAGTGGGAGCAGTCGGGTAGAGAGCGACTCACAACGCATTCAAGTCAGGATTTCTGCTTCCCCCTGGTCTGTGCTTTGATGGGGCATCCACGGCTGGGAGGGACCTGCCACCCTTCCCCGCATGGGTCCTGTCACTCTCACTTCTCCAGTCTGGGAGTCACAGGGCCCTGAGGATTTGGGCTCAAAATATGTTTAAGGCACTGTTGTTCCCTGGAGCGCAAGCTGAAGGAACAGCACGTGCTTGCCTGGTATCTGAGATGCCCCTTAGCAGCAGGTACAGTGTGAGCTAAAGGTATAATTTCCTATCTTGTACCATCAGTCAGTCAACTGTAGGTTGGCTTGTTGAGAGAGTGGTGGGTGTATCAGTGTGAGACGAATTTGAATTGGTGTGTAGTGATTTGAAATGAATGCTAACTTCCCTGTGGCCCTTAGATTATGTGGGTTTCCATCCTAGTGGGTATAGAGGAGAAAGATCTAAGGTTTGCAGAGGTTATAGAAATAAATAATGGGTCAATAATGCTAAAATTTTAAACATTCTGTGGGGTTCCTTTTAAGAAAAAAATGAGAAATCTGGCATACACGCATAGAAATGTTTGGGAGGTGTGTGGATACATCTCAACAAACTCAAATACACAAACTTGCAGCCCAACTCTGATGCTTCACAGATCTCAGACTACCAGGGCTTCTCTTGGGACCCAAGCAGGGAATAGGCAAAAAAAAGGCTGAGGCTTTAACTGAAGTGAAGCAAGAACCAAGGGCACCTCCTGGGCTTTGGAAACTTCTGCAGGTACAGACCAGAACTCACAGGGATGATGCTCACATAGCCCTGCTCAGCTCATAATAATGTTCCTATCTGCATCTGCTAGAGCTTATGAAACAGCAAAACAAGTGAGACCTCTAGATATTCTTGGAATTAGCACACAGCCTCAATTCATTCTCTCTTTCATGCAGTTTATGTAAGTGTGTTTACATAGGTGTGTGTACATGTGCATGTGGGTATACATACACATGTATCTTCTGTGTGTAAAGGCCAGAGGTGAATGCTTGATATCTTTCTCAGTTTCTCTCTGCTTTATTTTTTTGAGACGAGGACCCTCTGGACTGGAGCTCACTAATCTGGCTAGGCTGGCAGGCAGTGGGCTCTGAGAATCTACCTGTCTCCACCTGTCCAGTGCTAGGTGGCTCATGCTGGCTCTGTGCAATTGCTGAGTGTCTCCATTCAGGTCTTGCTTGCGTAGCACTTTTCCAACTGGGGCGCCACTCCCACTTCTAAAGCCTTCATAAGTGAAATATTTCCTTTCATGGAGGTCTGTTCTACTGACTAGTTATGTGACTTACAGTGAGATTATGAGGAAACACAGCACAGGAGAGTGGTGGAAGAAAAGCCCCCACCCCACAGCTAGCTCCTGCTGTGATGTGACCCCCATCCTAGCTTTGTTTGGGGGAACATTGGCTATATTTAAATTTCTTATGCTTTCCTCTGTATCTGAAGCTGAGCTTCTCTGGGTAGGTTAGATGGGTTATTTCTGCAGCATGAGGTCCCCTGCACATGTTTTAATAAATGTGTCTTAAATTAATATATTAACACTGAAAGAAAGAGAAACTTAGTACAGAAAGTACTGTTGGTTGTTGGGTGTGGTGGCACATGCCTGTGATCCCAGAGGTTGGGAAGTAGAGATAGGAGGATCATGGGTTGGAAGTCATCCTTGGCTAGGTACAAATTCAAGGCCACCCTGGAATACATAGGACCCTGGCTCAAGGAAGAGAGAGACTAGGGGAGGAGAAGAGGAGAGGAGGAGAAGGAAGAGGGGAAATGAAAGGGAGCGTTGCCAAATAGACTGGGAGTTTTACAGGTTTCTCAGGAGAAAACACTTCCCATGATGCAAATGAAAGCCTTTCACCACTGCAGCCAGTGAGCTCATCTTACTCTTAATATCCCCCGTCTGTATCCCTGCAACAAAGCACAGTTTAATGAAGAATAATTTAGTCTTTGGGAGAAACAATCACGCTTAATTTTCACCCTCTAAGAGTGATTCCTGTATCATCAGGAATTCATTGAAGCCTATCAGATGCAGTGAGGAGGACCGGGCATAGGCAACTCTAAGCTGAGAGCAGCAGGCAGCAGACAGAACTGCCGTTCTGCCTTCCCACAGAGCCCAATGCCAGGTGTGCGTGGCTGTTGTTGCTGAGTTAGTCACACTGAAAAACTCTTCCGGGAAGCCAGAAGGAGCAAAGAGGGGCGGATGACCCAACCGAACCATAGACAGGTTGGAACATGGTCCATGAGCTGGAATCAGGAAGAGCTGAATGTGCCATCTGCAGCAAGATGAGTTGAGACCTCTACGGTCTTAGAGGAGCGACTCTGAGATCCAGTGCCCCTCAGGTACAGCGTCCAGTCCCCAGTGTTCCTCGGAGTCCTTTGATCATGTGGTCCCACTCTGGCTTGCTCACACAGCTTAGCCATCCTCCACACAATATCACGTGGTTTCCTATAGCTCTGTTTTGTTTTGAGTACGCCCTGTCTGTTGTGGAATTAGAATCACTGCATCCTGTCTGTCCGTGGAATTAGAATTATCATATTAACAGAAACACATAACTGAATGTGATCTCTAAGCAAGTGTGCAAGTCTTCTTCCACTGGGAAGACACCAGAAGAGGTGATGGGATACGTTTACCCCATCTAAGATGTCACCAAATGGGGGTTTCAGGGGCGCACTATGGATGTTCATATCCCAAGCTAACTGAACAAGCGGCCCCTGCAGCAAGGTAGCAAGCAGCTGTGGAGCCTGTTCCCAAAGCAATCCATGAATCTTTCACCCATGAGCTATAAGGAGGAAGGACAAAAGGCCAAAGCAGGAAAAGCTTGGCATAATTAGACACTAGGAAGAGAGGGTTTTGAGACGCTTTTCTAAAGTGAGGCACCAGAGGACACCAGGTATGTGCCAGCATGGAGCTGGATTTGAGGACTGCTTAGTTCATAGTCCTGGGAGCTTCAAGTCCTAGGTCCAGTCAGATCTTGCCTCTGATATCTGAGGCTTCCTGGTTCACAAATACCACCTTCTCTGTGCCCTGACTTAGTGGAAGGTTCTTTAAACAAGAACAACAATCCCATCCTGTGGGCCCCATCTATGTGACCCCACCGTCTCCAACATATGTGACCCCACCGTCTCCAACATATGTGACCCCACCGTCTCCAACATATGTGACCCCACCGTCTCCAACATATGTGACCCCACCGTCTCCAACATATGTGACTCCACCGTCTCCAACATATGTGACCCCACCGTCTCCAACATATGTGACCCCACTGTCTCCAACATGTTCTTCTATCACAGGGGGCTAGGTTGTGACGTGAACTGGAGGTGAGCACAGACTCTCAGATGAGCGCTATGTTTTCTTCTGCCTGTCTTCCCTACTCAGTAAGACATGTCCAAGGGGGATTCTCATCGCTGTGCCTGATAGATAAGGAAGATGGAGAAACAAGCTGACTGATGGCCCATTGGAGACTACAAGGCTTCTTTTTGGTCATGCTACACAGAGCTAGTTGACATCCTGCTGAAAATCAGGCCTAGAGCCAAGGTTCAGAGCCCTTGAAAACACACGCGCTCGCGCACGCGCGCGCGCACACACACACACACGCCCGATTCTTGACATGGACATCGTTTTCCAAGGCAGAAGCCTATGCTGTGGTCAAGCATGGGGTGTGCTCGTAACCATCACCGTCAGTTAAACTCAGTACGACACACACACAGTGTGCTTCAGGGCCAGTACACCCCATCCTTTGGAAATAATTCTTTTTTTAAAATCAAAAATGAGCTATGAGCTTTTTGGAGGTAATAATTAATCATGCTGTCTGTTTAAAATTTAATTTTTAATCAAAATTTAAAGATTTTACTAGTGACAAGGAAAAGCTACCCAGCTAGATTATCAGAAAGCTCTGAGAGCTCCCCAAGTCGTGTTCTTGTGTCCAGGATCCCTTCTATAGGACAGATACCACTCTCTGGGCACCAGTCAGGTTTGGGGAGAGGCAGAAAACCCCCATCACTGGAAGTGAGTGTAGGCTGAAACATCACAGAGATGAGGCTCCACCTGGAAATAGGCACTATCTAGAAAGCTAATTGAGTTCCTGGGAACTTTATCAAAAGATTGATCTCCACATACAAAGAGCACCCTGTCCCCATGGACAAACAACACATGCATGTGTTGGACACCCAGAAGCATGGCTGGCCTTGCTGCACCTGTAGGCACATGCTGTAGACTCATTTTATCTGTATCCAAGGAAACCGCCTAGATTATACCTTCTACTCCACATTCACTTTATTAACCATTTTGCTTCTAATTATAGGGTTTTTTTTTACTTATTTATTTATTATGTATACAGTGCTCTGCCTGCATGTATGCTAGCAGGCCAGAAGAGGGCACGAGATCTCACTGTAGATGGTTGTGAGCAACCATGTGGTTGCTGGGAATTGAACTTGGGACCTCTGGAAGAGCAGACAGTGCTCTTAACCACTGAGCCATCTCTCCAGTCCCCTAATTATAGTTTATTAAATAACAGATTGTACAAGCAGAGACAGCTAGACCCAATTTCCACCCCTGTTTGGGAATGCCAGTGTGCTCTCATTGATCGCTGGCCCTGGAAATGAGTGAAGGCTGAAGATTTGGGTTCAGAGAAGCATCATCCGTGTTAGTGGTGAACAAAAAGTCAATTTGAGCACTATGTTTTTAAAGGAGAAACAGACATCTATGTGCTGGTATGCATCCCTTCCAGAAAGGGGTGGGGATGGAGGTTATCACCCTCCTGTCCTCACTAGAACAGGAAGGAAAGACAAGGGGCTGTACTGGGCAGCCTTACAGAGGTTAATGATGTACCAGGCCAAAGGACATACTGGGGAGTGAGCAAGCGCCGATTTCTTGCATTTGTAAACTATTGGAACTTCCCAATAACCCGAAGGTATCTTTCCAGCGCATCTCTATCAATATTTTACCCTTCAACGTTACATTAAAAATGAGAGAAGTTCTATTCTGTCCTTCAAGATATTGACCTTGGTCGAATGAAATGGGCAAGAGTTATTTATCTTTGTCAGAACTTGGAAATTTCCAAATAAAATATTTACCAGAACAGAAAAAAAAAAAAACAACTGTGAAACCGCGGGCCCTCTTCATCCCCGGCTTTTACACTCTCAGTATGTATCTGAGTTATTCTGGATCCCCTGCGAACTTCAGAAACTGAATGAGTTAAAAACAGCCTTGCCAACGGTTGTCGTTCATCTTAAAATGCGTGGAAACAGCAAAAGTGATGGAGCCAGGGTCATTGGTAGAAGCCAGTTTGTTTGATTGTTTAACATCCTGCCATGGTCATTCTGTTATTAGCTCAAGGAGAAAGATTAAGAATGTGAGCCAGAGGTGCTGGAGAGAGATGGCTTGGTGGTTAAAAACACATACTTCTCTTGTAGAGGACCCAAGTTCAGTTTACAGGACCCATGCCCTGTAGCTTGCAATGCCTATAACTCATCTCTAGGGAATCTGTTTCCCTGTTTGGGCCACCAAAGGTATCTGTAGTCACATGTACATACCCCAGCATAAACATACAACCATACACATAATTAAAAATAAACATTCTCTTAGAAAATGATGTGACCAGGGAAAGTCCAGGAGAGATAGATTGCAGAGCCAGCATTGAAGGGGACAGCAAATGTTTTAAAACCGGGTGTTAGGATTCCTGACAAATGAACACTTGGCTTTAAAACATTTGGGATAGTTTGAATCTATGCCCATATATGGGAGTGCTTAGTCACCAAGGATTGAACTATTTGAAAGAATTAGAAGGATTAAGCGGTGTGACCTTGTTGGAGTAAATATGGCCTTGTTGAAGGAGGCACTGAGTTTTGAGGTTTCAAAAACCCATGCCCGGCCCAGTCTCTTTCCACCTGTGGATCAGGATGCAAAACTCTCTCAACTACTTCTCCAGCACCATGCATGCATGCTCCTATGTTCCCTGCCATGATGATAATGGACTAAGCCTTTGAAACTGTAAGAAAGCCTCTAATTAAATACCTTCTTTTATAAAAATTTCCCACTGCCGTAATGTCATCTCAAGCAATAGAACACCAATGAGGACAAATATGAGCTTGGGAGAAGAGATGACAGGTTATTTCCAGGAGTCATGTTTTAAAATATCCCCTACCCAGTGGCTACCAGAAGCCACAAATAGGTACCTGTTTGAGCTTAGTCTGAAATGTCCCCCACATGTGTTGGATCTCTTGGGCCCTAACTGGTGGTGCTGATTTTAGAGGTTGTATAGACTTCAGTACAGAGTCTAGTTGGCAGACCTAAGTTGCTTGGAGTAGGACTTGAAGGTTATATACCTGCTTCTGGTTCTGGCTGATATATCTGTTTTCTGATCTTTCAAGATCTGAGGAGCCACCACAGCTCCACACACTCCTTGCCACTATGAGCAGCTTCCTCCTGGGGCCTAACACGATGAACTGCAATCTCCTGAAATCTAGAACCAAAGTAAAATTCCCTCCCTTAAGTTCTTTCTGGAAGATACCCTGTGACAGTGATGAGAAGTAACTAATTTAAAACTGAAATTTTTGTATCTGTGTTTCTCCTATACAACTTAATGATAAACTTAAATTTATTTTGCTTAAGGGAAGCACTTTATGACTTCTTATTGTCATATCTGAATTGCCAATATCATCATTCTTCTACTTTCTAGTCATCATTATGTAATGATAAGTGTCACTGTGGTACCAAGATAGTTGATCTGATAACAGATGGCTCCTAAATGACTAGCAGCAGGCAGTGTAGCCAGTGTGTAGACACTGGAGAGAGGGATGTCTCACATGCCGGGTAGGACAGAGGAAACAATGTATGGCTCCATCCAGCTACACATATCGGTGAGCAACTTAAAACGTACCAATTGTTGACTTCTGGAAATCTCCAGTATTTTTATATTGCAGTTAACTACATGTAGCTAAGACTCAGAAAGTAAAACCACAGTCAGTCTACCCAAGCTGATACAAGTAAATTCCAAACTCAGTGAGAAGAAGAGACTCATTTGAGGAGAGTGGTTTGTTCTTACACTCTCCATTAGTCCCTCCGGCTCCAGTCTGTGCCTCGAGCTGATCTTCCCTTCTTTTCCTGCTCCCATCCTCCCACTCTGGTCTCTGTCTGTCTCTCTGTCTCCATGTGTATCTCTTTCTCTTCTGTGCATCTCTGTCTCTCTGTCTCTGTGCCTGTCTGTATGTATGTATCTATCATCATCATCATTATTATTGTCTATCTCTCTATATATCTATCTCTCTATCTCTCTATATCTATCTATCTATCTCTCTATCTCTCTATCTATCTATCTATCTATCTATCTANNTCTATCTATCTATCTATCTATCTATCTATCTATCTATCTATCTATCTTCCACTGGTTACCTCACCATTTCTGGAGCACACCCCTTTCAATATAGTCCTGGTGCCTTTGGAGGTCTCTCAGCTGGGCTGTGCCAACAAATACCAACCCCTATCCCTGTGCATATCTGCCTTCTCAAAGCTGACGTTGACTTCCTTTCTAGGACTAGCTCATGCCCTCATCATTTCTTGTGGGCAGTTGTCCTCTCCTGAAAGGAATTCCTATCATGAAGCCTTCCATTCTGTCTTAAGTGTCCTTGCCCTACAGACACGGTCTGTCTCTCTCCTAAACACCCTCCATCCACAGCTTCCTGTGCTTCCTGGAGGGTTGTTCTTGGAGTGGTGTTTGTAGTTCTGTGCTATGAGCTTAGGGACATCCAGTACCTTCTCAGCATGTTTTTTCCCTGATGCTACCCATACACAGACCCACAGTTACCACCTGCTTTAGGCTTTTGGTCCTTGGTTCCTGTCTTTTTCTGGAATGCCTCCATCCATACCCCTGCCCAAATGCAGAAATGTTTGTTCAAGGATTGACACGCATGGGAACGTACCATCAAAATCACCTCCTCCATTCCTCGGCACCTTTACTGTGGGGTTACTGGCCCTGTTCCCTATTCCTCCCATATGATGGCATCTGAGTGTCCCTTTAACAGCACACCCAGTCCTCAGGGTATTCCCAGGACAGAGACAGCCAGAGAGTGAGGAGGTTGAGTAAACTGAAACTCTACCCTTGAGAGACTCTCCGGAGTCCTGGCGATGCAGGGTTCCTAGGGGTATCTCCCATTTTCAGACAGCTTGTAATGTTGACACTACAGTAGCGAATTCTTAAAACTCTATCAGGGACAGCTTCTTGGATCCCTGACACAAGTGACATTTCTGCAACTAATTGGCCCTGTCACTTTGGAAGATTGCTGTAAAACTCCATTTCCTCATTTGAAAACTGGAAATGGTAGCCTCTGACTTTTATCTCACTTTACATTGTAGCTTTGAGGCTGATTATTTTATTATGCTGATAAAGAAATAATATCCATGTCACACTGATGTTGCTCTAGTGATGGTCCTCTGTTCTCTGCCATCTTAGTTAATCACACAGGGATGCTGAGGATGGTGTGGGGTCACGGTTTTACTGACAGGGATATTACCTCCAAGATACACAGTCTCCTGGCTGCCCAGCTCCACCATGCACTGTATTTAATCAGAACCACACCAGATTCATTGAGCAAATTTTCAGAAAATGTATTAGCCATGTGGTAAGTCATTTATAACTTAAAGATACTCATAGTAAGATTATTGACACCAGAGCAAGAAACAAAAGTCAGAAATATTGGGAGCAACTGACAGTGTCCCACTGCATGCCTGCACAGCCAGCCAATGGAGGAACCAGAGTCTGAATTCCAAGGTGACATCTCTGTGTCAGAGACATTGGCCATCAACTCAGCTCCAGCCTGACCTGGCACAGGTAAGCAGGCACAAGTCATCAGTTAGGGCTTCTTTCCAGATTTGCCTTCTTCACCTCAGAAACTGAACAATACTGAAGAGTGGACTCCTCTGACAACAAGCTATGGTTAAATGCAGAAGTGCCTTTATTTAAAACAGTATAATACATCACACCCCACCAAGAATCTTGGCTTCTCATGGCTCCATTGCACTGGTGGCCAGTGGTCATCTGGAGGCCCCCATTCTTAAAATGTCACATATATTTGACAAGTACATATGTCACTCCTGGAGAAGACAGCCTCACTGATGTGGGAAGGTACAGCAACAGTCTATAATTACAGTTATTATCTGGCTTTCCCTGCTTTGCTCCAAACTTTTTTTTAAAGAATTATCTTTATCATAGATACCTTAGGCCTGTCAGACAAATTTGGAGGAGGTTGCTATGTCCCTGCTGTCCAACTTCCTATTCAAGTGTACAGATTCTCTTCCTCAGCAGGTAGAAGGTGGCAGCCCACCACCACATGACACAGTTTGAGGGCCAGCAGGGAGGGGCAGTCACAGAGATAGCACAGGGATCACCCAGATGTTGTATTCAACAGAAGCCAAACATGGCTTTGGCTAACAACACTTGCAAAGGTGCAATTCAGGATGGACCTGCTGGCAGCATCTGCTTAGGATCTAAGCAGAGCCATGGGTATCACGATTGGCCCTTGGCTGAACCAAGGGTGTTCTGTGCAATGTTCAGATTCTGTATTTGGATCAAATCTGACACCTGCTCCAGAAACTTAAGCTTGATTCCTGGATAGGAATGCTCTTGACTGAGATTTCTCATGGAGCCGCTCTCTTGTGATAGCCTTCTCAAAATCTTTTGATGTGGCTTCAATTTACCATGCCAGAAAAATACCAAGTCTGCTTTGGGATCTGTGTCTCAATGCCAGTGGCCATCTGGCTGCTGCTTCGAGTGTGCCATGCTGTTATTGAGTAAATTGTAGGAATTTGTAAAGCAATTTTCAGCTCCCATACATAAAGCCCAGCTGCTGACATGCACATGCTGTGGGTTTTGTGGCTCTGTCCTCCTTGTCCCCTTGAGAAGATGGTGACTACCGGGAGGCAGGCACAGACTGAAGTCGAGTTTTGCTAAGCTTGCAAGAATCTTGTGTTTGCTCTAGATTATTACTTGGTCTTTCTCTCTTCTGGTGAAAAATCATAACAAATAAAAACTCCTGACCACCATCTCATGGTATGCGGGGAATAAGTGCGTGGCTGGCATCGGACAAAGGAGCTTGGTAACTCATGCATTCTGCAAACATTTAGAATGGCGGCACAGGGCAGCAAGTACAGGGCTTCACAGTGAAACACCTTTAGCAATATAAAGGGAACCCTAAGCATCTAGAATATCTTTTCAATTAATCAAAGAGAGAGAGAGAGAGAGAGAGAGAGAGGGAGGGAGGCTCTCTCTCTCTCTCTGGAGAGAGATCAAAGTAACACATTCTTTCGTGCAGGTAAAATCAAGGTTAAGCTTCACCTGAATGCAAAGCAGGCTCTTACATTAGCAGACGGAAAAGAAAACCCTTTGCTCACAGGCATAAGGAGTGGAGGACAGCTTTCAAGTACAAGGGACCCCATTCCCATGTCTTTTCTGTCTCTGGCCAGGTATGACGCCATGGGATTCATTTTCCAGCAGCCCAACGTCTTGGTTATTTCCAAGTGAAATCTCCATTCCCCTGTCCTGCATCACCCTCCCATTGTTCTCCTGTTGCTTCAGGGTCCTGAGCCCCAGTACAGGAGCAGTTTCTAAAAGGAATGGAAAAGAAAACAAGAGAGGCCTTTGAGCGGAGTCTTCTGTAAAGGAAGGTAGAGGATGGTTTCCCTACATGGAATCCTTGCCTCAGGGAGAGAAGTGCCTGAGTAAAACCCACAGGGGTTCAGTGGCAGGGGAGGGTCTTCAGCACCTGTGGATAGCGTCCATCCCTCCTGTAGGGAGGGGGACTGACTTCCCATCCTAGAGGTCCTGCCTGGTCAGGCTTCAAGAAGCACAGCTTGGGGGCTGACAATCCTGAATGGGCTGTCCTGAAAATGATGAAGCTTCATCCGTGGTGTTGTCTCGGCAGTTTAGACTATGATAGAATTTTGCTGAAACCGAATAAATAGGGTATCAGTGGATGAAGTCACCTTAAGGGCATTGTTCTGTTCTTCACCACATTGGACCAATACAGAAGACATAAAAAAAAAAAGCATCAATGATGCGTTCAGAATGTCTCTCCTGCCTGTTGGATGGATAGCAGGTTGGGCTGTATTTGTATTCCAAGATACTAAGATTGATTTTCCCAATAACGTCATGACATTTGAAGACTGTTCAACTTACGTTGAGCCTTGAAAACTCATTACCAACTTTGCTGGTTTGAGCTGGGGACTTCATTTGGGGAAGTATGTAAGGAAAGGAATAATCCCAGAGACTAGTGGATGGCTCCAAGGCTGGAGACTTGCATTTGATCCCGGAAACCATGCTCGAAGGAGGGAGTTGGCTCCATAAACTTGTCCTCTGATCTCCATTGGTATTTGAAAGCTTTAGGGTATAGAAGTAAGGACTTAGGAATTTAAGTTATTTTTCATATGCTCTGTGGTAGTGAAGTCCACAATCTCCTAAAGAATCCCGGTCTTGAGAATCATTTCTTCCTTTCGTTGGCATGACAACTGGGTGAGGAGGAACCAAGGTCTCTCCCTATGTGTGCTACTCACACAGCAGGGCTCTAGTTGTCCTTCCAAAAATACCCATTGCAAATCACACATGGGAGTGTGCACACATGCAACCAGGGTAAGCAAACAGCCAACTCCGCCACCATGAAACCCTCATCCAAATGTCAGTTAGCCCTGGCATTTCCAGCTTGTGGTGAAGACAGAAATCATAACTCTGATCTTCAGCACAACTAAGGAAGAATTCAAATAGAGGGATTCCATGTCACCCTGTATGGAGATCAAGGAAACATATCCTGCATCGTCAGAGTATCAATACAAATGACAGTGTATCGATCTTTTTAAATCTGTGTGGATCCTACTATACTCCCTTAATTTTAACATTACCTGTTTCAATGTGTTGTGCTTATTTGGAGAAAGAGCCTTGGAACACAACAAAGAGCTGAGTTTGCTAAAATGTTGCCACAGTACATCTTCCCAGTGACCACAGTCCCATTTCATTTCCCCTCAGGAGCTGGAGTTCCAGGACTTGACGGCCGTCCTCCACTGTATCCACTCCTTCATTGCTGCCAAGGTGGCTGCTTTGGACCCTGGGTTCATGGACAGCCAGAGTATGGCAAGGAGATACCTGTGCAACAGCTAAAATGAGTCCGGAGAGTGCTACAAGCAATTAAATTATTTTCTTAAGGAACCAATCTTTCCTGCACAATGTTGCAACTTTGTGTGGTTTTATAATGAGCCTATAGTTGTGATACCAATAAAGACATCACTAGTTTCACAAATGGGTCAGACTGTTGAATCTAACAAAAGGATACAGCTCTGACCAGCCACAGTGGTGATGGGAACTCAGGGTCCTCTGAAACTGTCCCATCCAGCCTGTCTCAAACAGACAGTGATGTGACGCCACAGTCTACTGCTTGCATTCATGAAATACAAATTTTATTTTTGCAAAGAGCCTAGTAGGAGAGTGAGAAGCCACTGCTTACTCTTTCTTAGAAGGAATGGGCTTCCCACAGGCAGGTTGGTAACTCTCCCTTTGTCCCAGGTGGGACTGGCATTTGGGTTGAGAAAGGAATAGGGGATGAGGGAATTTGAATTATTTAGTTTTATATTAAATGCTTACATGTTTATTATGTAATTGAATTATATGTCATTTAAATGTGAATTCTATTTTTTCCTAATTAATCAAATACAGCACATGCTTTGGTTTCCTTGTCTTTCATATTGTTTATAACTTCTAATCTGGGACTTTTCTATTTTCTTATTAAAAGAAATTTAATGGAGTCATTGAGTTTCCTTTCAGAAAATCAAGCTGTAGTTAGGAAAAGGTGTGATTGTGCTCTCATTTCTCAGGGCTTCTAGAAAAGGGTGAACATAAACCACAAGACTGTAGAGCACAGGAGCCCTAAGGAAACACATGGGCCTTGTGGGAAGCAGAGTGAAACACCACAGGGGTCTAGTTATCCTTCAGACCTGGAAGCAAGGAAGGTTTTGGCAACCAGCCACAGCTCCCTGACTGCTCTTCACCCATGTTTATCTGACTTCTGGGAGGAAGGAAAAAGTCTTAACATATCAAATATAATACTGTTTTTCTTGCTGAAATTACAACATCCTTGCCCAATGTATGTCCATCACGTAACTAGAATATGTGTTATACTTGACACCCCCTGAACACTTTAGGTTCCTCTCAGACTCAAGTAGGAGTGGAGTTGTCCTTCCCTTCTGCCCTACAAGTGGTTTTCACAGAAGACCAGACAGCATGGTCTATGTGGAGGTTGAGTCTCATGTTTCTACTCAAGCTTCTGTTAGTGTGAATGTCTATAACAATAATAGTTAAGAGTTCTGAGAACATTCACTTGGGAAAAAGAATGATAAATTCCCTCATTCCAAATCCTCTTTTGGGACATAATCTCTAAGTTGAACAGAGTTTTCTTTATTAAAAAAAAAAAAAAGCCAAACCCACTCAAAATTGGAAAGTGTTCTGGACTAGAATTGATGAAATGGGGAATATTCTTCGTTTTGCATTTACAAAATATCTCAATATCAAAAATGGACCTTATTGGATACCAGAGAAGGTCCCAACATTTCCTCAGCAGATTATATCCTGAAGTATATTTTCACATTTGTGTGAACACACAGCTCTTTCTGAAAGACGCCCATTTTTTCAAAAACAAGCAGATGCTCATTGTCTTCTGCACATTGCACAGGTGCCAAGTATTGCACCCTGAAATGGCCACATGCACATTTTAAGCCTAGGCTCCTCCAGATGCCAAACGTTTCACCATTCTCAGAAGAAGAAGCCTCCAGGATCTTGGCATCGGTTTCCACTCAGCCCTTCGCAATGGGGACGGGGTCAAAAATTGTTTGATTTTTATTTTGGTTCTATAATTAATCTTAAGATGGCCTCAGCTCTATATTTCTATTAGAAAATTACAAAAATCAGCTGTGATCTCTGTAGAGGACGTTTGTGGTCTCCCACTGGGTCCTTGCAGCTCACAGCTCACTTGGGCAAAGGTAAAATCAGTCTTGGGCTCTTGTTGCCAGGGTGCAGACACTGAGGCTTAAGAGGCTTCATGAGGCTGGCAACGAGCAAAACAGCATCCCCGGTGCTCATCACATCCCACTTGGTGTTTGTAGTTCTACCAAACAACACATAGACTCTGAAATGATAATGGCAATTATCTTATAAACATGATCATTTATGCATATTATGTCTCATTTAAATAGTAAGAACAGAAAGCTTTCTATTAATGAAATGTGAGTAATTGTGAAGAATCTCATTTTGAAAATTATTTCAATCCAAGTTATCAACCAATGTTTAATTTACAACTCAAATATGGGCAGAAGATTATTCCAAGTAGATAATTTCCATTAGTGGCATTTCTTGATAATTGTTGATCTTGATATTTTATTCACAGCCTTAATGAGGAAGACTAGGAATGCCAGTGACCCTAAAAGGCAAATAAGTGAGATGACTAGTGACAAGTATTTCATTGTGAGTGTCATGGGGGTGGCACCCAACCTATCTGTGTGTCTTGCTGTCAGAGTGGGGATATGTGGCTCATGCACAGCACCTTGGAATTTAACAAAGTGAAGCTAGCAGATGTGATTGAACCCTGTCACAGTGAAAAAATATTTATGGACCCTACCTCTTTTAGGAAAAAGACCAGTTAAGTAGTTTGACACTCAAGTCAAGGAGTAAATAAGTTTTGTAGCAAGGAGGGGCTGCTTGTTCATCCTGGCTGCCTGGCTAGATTAGACCCAAAATAATCACATATAAACTGTATTAATTAAATCACTGCTTGGCCCATTAGCTCTGGTTTCTTATTGGCTAACTCTTATATTAATTTAACCCATTTCTATTAATCTGTATATCACCATGAGGTCATGGCCTACCAGCAAAGTTTTAGCACGTCTACCTCTGGTGGCTCCATGGCATCTTTCCAACTCTGCTTTCTTTCTCCCAGCATTCAGCCTGACCTTCCGCCTACATAAGTTATGCCTTGCTATATAGGTCCAAAGCAGTTTATTTATTCATTAACTAATAAAAGCAACACATAGACACCAAAAGTTTCAATAAGAATTAACTAGATTTGAAAAGAAAGAAATATATTATTTTCATAGTAGGTTCTGATAACTGTTACTTGGTACATTAGGGTTAAATTTTAGTAAGAATGAGATACATTGCAAATAGTTTTGAACACTTGGAATTTTGCAGGGCAGTGGGGGATGCTCAGGATGGAACCCATGGCCTTGTTCATTCTAGGAAGGCACCCTACAACCAAACATATCTTCAGCTGTCTTTTGCATCTTCTTTTTGCAGCAAGACTTACTAAATTTCCCAGAGTGGCCTTGAATTCACTCTGTTATCCTAGTGGATGACATTCATCCTGCCTTGACCTCTCGAATAGCTGATATTATTGTCTACATGATCAGACTTGACTTAGAGATAGGTTTTTAAAGATACAACATGAGTTTACTCTCTTTTTGTGATCTGAATTTTGGTGACCTCTGAATTCATTTTGGTATCTTCATAGCTTTTGATTACAGAAAATAAAAGAAAAATCATCTTGAGAATGATGGCAAGTCACTCAGAAACTCCTTCACTTTGCTTTGAATGTCTTTTTGAATATGTGACTCAATCAACTACTACCTTTTAATAAGCCTTAAGTTCTGATATTTACTCTGACATACTGTTTCAGTAATTAAGTTTCATTTGTTTCTTTCTAGGAATATTGGCTCTGCTTATTCCTCTCTTCATTCCAATTTTCTCCATGGGGTTGTTTTGGTATACATGAATTTTTTGTTTCTTTGGTTTTTTTTGTTTGTTTTTGTTTTTGTTTTTTGAGACAGGGTTTCTCTGTACCTTTGGAGGCTGTCCTGGAACTAGCTCTTGTAGCCCAGGCTGGCCTTGAACTCACGAGGTTCACCTGCCTCTGCCTCCCGAGTGCTGGGATTAAAAGTCTTGGCTTTGTCCATAAATTTGTTTTGTCTCTTTGTAGCGTGGAAGGTTTTTTTTTTCTTTCTCCTTCAACTACGGCAGATAATTTTGGTGGTTACAGTAGCCTAAATTGGCAGGCATGGTCTTTTTGGACTTGGAGTGCATTGCTAAAGGCTCCTCTGACTTTCAGAGTTTTTATTAAGAAATCAGCTATTTTGATGGGTTTTTCTTTACATGTGGCTTGCTGGGTTTTTTTTGTTTGTTTTCTCTTGTAGTTTTCAATTTGCTTTCTTTGTTCTGTATACTTAGTATTTTAACTATGATATGCCTTGGGGAGTTTCTTTTATGTTTTTGTCTATTGGGTGCTCTGTGTGTTTCCTCTATGTGTGTGGGCATTTCGCTCCTAAATTTGGGTAAGATCTGGTTTATGCCACTGTCCTTGGATTCTTCTTACTCTTCTACGCCTGTAATTCAAAAGTTGTTGTTTTTCTTTCACGTTGTCCCACATTTCCTGACTGTTCTGTTCTGCACTTTTTTCATACTTTTTGCTTGTGTGGTCTAATTTCTCTACTTTACCTTTGAGACCTGATATTCTGTCTTTTATTTGATCCACTCTCCTGAGTTTCTAATTGGGTTATTGAAGTTTTTTCAGTTCCACCTTCCTTTCAACTTGAGTTCTCTTCAATGTTCCTATGTCTGCTGAGTTGAGTCCTCTGCTCCTGGGTTGCTTTTGTCATTTCATCCAACCCTATGGTTGTGTTTTCTTGAGCACCACTCAGGAGTTCTTTGACTTCATTCTCTGTAGGTTCATTGAGGTGTTTGTGTTTTCTTTAAACTCCTTAAAGTCTTTGATGAAGTTTATGGCTGTTCTTTTAATATTTGTGTCCTCTAATTCACCAAGGTAATTTTCACTGGAGGAACTTTTTATGGGACTGATGGTTTGCGGGGGTCGCATTATTTTTGACCTTTCACTCAGCTGTATTTTTGAAATGAGACCTGGGCATGTGGACTTTTTGGTTAGTTGTGTTCCGTTGTGGACACAGCAGGCTGGGTTGTCACACAACATATGTGTGTGGAGAACCCTGACTGATCCGGCAGTGAAGATATCTAACAGAAAAAACTGCCTCTCTTGACAGAATGGCATCAGCATCATTCTAAGAAGCTGAAGAAACTTAAAAGGTTCTGGAAGTGAGTGGAAAGCTAATTCATATCTCTAAATTTAAAAATAGGTGCTGGAGAGATGGCTCAGAGGATAAGAGCAATGGCTGCTCTTCCAGAGGTCTTGAGTTCAATTCTCAGCAACCACATGGTGGCTCATAGCCATCTGTAATGAGATCTGGTGACTTCTTCTGTCCCACAGGGATNTATCTTTAAAAAATAAATTTAAAAATAAATCTCCCAACAGCTTTGGCAGTATGACAGCAGTATTAAAGAACAGTGCATGGGAGGCTGTGGAGACAGCTTTGGTGAGCACTTGACTTTTGAAAGAACTGTTTTATATTTGGAAATGGGAAGATAGATTCCACGGGATTTGGGCTGCTTGAAGGATGAAGATTTTACTGGTTCCTAACTCTTATATCTTCACCAGAGTAGCAGCTAGGAAATTTAAACAACATGTATTTACCACCATGAAAGAATGTTTCTCTTGTGATGAACTGTTCATCTCAAGCTGAGATTAGGAGCAAATGAGAGGCTTGGCATCCAGAGCAGAGAGGGAAGACTCCCCCATTTCAGGTAGATTTGTGGCTGTTCTTCAGCTCAGCATGCAGATCAGCAGGAAGGAGGGTAGCTCTGCAGGCTTTCTTTGCAGGCTCTTTGGGGGAAGGTGTATAGCTCCTCCCAGAATCCTGGGACAAGGGAAGAGGGGCTAGTGACATTTGCATAACCATGACCAAAATGCTAGGTATAACCATCATAAAAGCGGGTCATTCCTTTGGCTCAGTTTGGGGAGGGTAGCCTAGGATAGCTTAGACTATGCCTTTGGGCAAAGCATCACAGCAGTAGCGATGTGTGACAGGCTTCTCCACCTCATGGCAGCTAGCAAGCTGCTTCAAGCTTCTGTTGCTTTGCCCTCCCCACCGTGACGAACTAAGAACAGTGAACTAACACAAACCATTTCTCCCATAAGATGCTATTGTCAGGGTGCTTGATTATAGCAACAGGAAAAGCAACAAAGCCACCAAAGGTTTCACTGCCCTATCAGTGCATCTGGAAGGAGGCACAGGTATAGAGCTGTAGCTGTAGGGGGCGCTAGCCCTGTTTCAGCACAGTCTGAGAAAATGATGAACCACTCTGGACCCTTCCCCACTGACTTTGTTGTTGTTGTTGTTGTTGTAATTTAAAACATCTTTTTTAATTCCATAAGACAATCTTTTCTCATTTTACATAACAATCCCAGTTCCCTCTCCATCCCCTCCTCCTGCTCCCCCCACCTTCCTCC
>LOEQ01010592.1:36896-55767 GCA_001685075.1 Bramus lutescens | reverse complement strand
CTGGCTAATCAGTGTTTATTTAAAACATGATTGACAGAATACAGACAATTCTCCCGCACCAATGAATCACCTTGAACCCCAGCCAAGAAGTGCAGTCACTCATGTGAGTCTTTATGCTTGAACCACAGTCCAAATACATCAACCATGTGATTCCTGACTGCCTGCTCATCCTGCCTCCTGAAGCCAACACCAGAAGAGATGAGTTAATTTGGCTGCCTGACATATACAAATGAACATGAATATGGGCCAACTTTCTGGGCTTGAGGAGGAACCCTTTCCCAAGTAGGACTTAAATGGTCCTTTCTGTCACTGGCCACCTCTGTCTACTGTCCCATATCAGTCCTAATAGAATCAGCACCATTTTGCCTTTATTGGGAAGCTGTTTAAGGGCAGGAGATTTACAACCATCTGGAGTAACAGCACCTAACATTCATAGAGTTTTATCTAAATAGCTTGCAATGCACTAGGGATGGTGTCAACCCAATCAAATCAAATCCTAGGTGTATATCAGAAGGCACACGCTTTTCTACAAGGCTGTGAGTGGGTCAATTGATTCTCAAAAAGGAGTTGTGCTGGATGGACATCTGTGAAACAAATAGCAACAGTTTCTTTCTATGTTCAGGTGTCTTACCCCTTTAAAGAGCTCCAGTCTTCATAATTTGTATATCACACCACTCATGTGAGGACACCCCTCCCCGCCCCATCACAGTCCAAAAGCCACAGTGTCTGAGGAGTGTATCCCTGAACTCTTGGATTGTGGGTTGTTGTGACCTAATGATCACTGTCTGGGAAATGCTGATGTGGAGATGGGAGTTTCCCTCTCTTGAAGGAAATATCCACCTATAGATGGTATCTCCTAGTCAGAAGAAGAAGGAGGAGGAGGAAGAGGAGGAGGAGGAAGAGGAGGAGGAGGAGGAAGAGGAGGAGGAAGAATTTGCAGAGTTCAGCAGCTCAGGGCAGAGGCAGTGACTCTAACCTCAAAGCCCACCTCCTGTAGGACATTGTCCCACCTATAGCCACTTCTACTACCAGCAGCCAGAGCCCTTTCCTGTGTTGACCATGAAACCCAAGTTCTGAGATTCCCCAGGAGTGAGATGAGGTGTGCACCTAAACCTCTGCTTGAGTCTCTCCCTGACTTCCACTCCCAGTTATAGGAGAATCAAGGAGGCATGGGGATATGAGAAAGATTTCTTCCTCTATCATCTGCATTACCAGAAATGGCAGAAAGGACCCAGGAAGTGGATTGAAAGGGAAGAAGCTAGAACTTAGCATTTACTGCAGGGTGTGTGCTACAGACTACTCAGTGTATGAGTATCCCATGGGCCTATCCACACCCACAGTGCTCAGTCATGTGCTGCCATAATTCTCCCATTGTAGCGAAGGGAAAGCTGTGATCCACAGTGATTGTTACATGTTGTTCAAGGCAAAGTCAAAATCCCCCAAAGACCTGGACCTTGGGATTAGCTATTGGGAGATTATTAGAGGGCTGTGAACCACAGCTCCAATGAAGGGGGCAGGGAAAGAAGGAGTTCAAATGGGCTTTAGAGTGATGAGGACAAAGGTACCTGCTATGGATCAATGGTCTGTGCCCTGTCACTTGTATTTTAAATAAATGCTGATTGGCCAGTAGCCAGGCAGGAAGTATAGACCAGGCAACCAGGAAGGAAGCAGAGGCTGGGCAATGAGAATTCTGGGCAGAGGGAAGTTTCAGTCTGCAGTGGTGACCTATACACAGAGGAAGCAAGATGTGACTGCCTCGCTGAAAAAGGTGCCAAGCTATATGGCTAACCCAAATAAGAATTATGGAATAATATAAGTAATAAGAGTCAATAAAAAGCCTGAGCTACTAGGTCAATGGGTTTATAATTAATGTAGACTTCTGTGTATTTCTTTGGGACTGAACGACTGACTGCAGGACCAGGCTGGATACAAACCTGTGTCAACAGATACCTTAACAGTAGATAAAGGAAAGAGTCCATAGACAGAATGGAAATAAACTTAACAGCATCCACTGCCTGCATGGCACCCTCAGCTGTCCTCACACTGGTCTTTTTATCCTGCCTCAGCACACCTTGTCTCTCATAGGCTGTCGAAGGTCCACACATGCATGATTCATGCTCAGTGAACCCTTGGTTCAACTTACTGTTGCTCATCGTTTATTTTCTTCATTCTTTTACAAGCATTTTAAAACATTACTTCTGTCCTCCTCTTGGGTTTCACGGGGAGATCAGCTCAGTATCTCAACCTGTTCATCGCAGACCATGTGATGTTAAGATGAGCAGAGATTACCACTGGTTCCAAGAAACGTTAAAATGGCAAGGCCAGACACACTGAAGTAGGTTTGATAATGAGGTGTGAAGGTTTAAGGGGGCAGAGCTAAGGCGCGTCTCCAGCTGCTGTCATGGAGAGCTTTGGAGGTGAGCTTTGATCTTCATCTTTGACCCTGGACAATTATGCACACATGAAAAGATAAAGGAGCCCTTCACCCCACAGTCTGAACAAAACCTCTGCCTTTTTCACTAGTCTCATTCTCTCTCTCTCTCTCTCTCTCTCTCTCTCTCTCTCTCTCTCTCTCNCTCTCTCTCTCTCTCTCTCTCTCTCCCCCCTTTCTTTTTCTCTCTCCAGCTAAGAATCAAGAATTCCAGAACAATTAAAAGAACTTACTGTAGAAATTGTCGACACAGAGACAACCTTCTTTTTATACAGAGAATAACATTAAAGTAGCAGTGCCATCAATTTAAGAGCTAAGGCTATGTGACCTACAGGTTAGACTGGCCTATTGCCAATCTCAAAAACAAGACTAAACCTTGTTTGTAGTGTAAATATCTTACGTTCCCTGCAACCCTTGTGACTTAGAGATTTACCTCATCAGCTAGGATCCAGCAATTCCATACCATTAGCAGCAAGAACCAGCCCAAGGTCTCCTTTTCTGAAAAGAATAGGTCCTTTAACATGGCTACTCTGGAGGCACTTAATCCTGACCTGTGCTCTCAAATGTGTCTTTCTTCCACAGCACTTCCCTTCCCATCATCACTGTGCTTAGGATCTATGTTGAAGGGACTGGAAAAGCACCACAGTGGTTAAGAGCACTGGCTGCTCTTCTAGAGGATCTGGGTTCGATTCCCAGCATCCACATAGCAGCTCAAAATTGCCTGTAAGTCCAGATGGGGGGAATCTGACATCCTCACACAGACACACATGCAGACAAAATGCCAATGTACATGAACTAAAAATAAGTCTTAAAAAAATCTATGTTAATATGTCTTTGGGTAAACTACAGCTCTGCTTCCTGCTCACTGGCTTTACCAAAGCAGCAATTCCTAGATTCAGGGAACTCTCAGAATGCTCCTGGAGGCAGTGTAGAACTGTGACTCAGTCCCCATTGCTGCTGACAACTCATGATTAGAACATGGCAGCACAGGCTTCGTGAGCCCTCCATTATCAATCCCCTACCCAGGCATGGGACAGTGGTACTCAGGAAACACCTGACTTGTCTTGACCAGGGATCTTGTGAGCAACTTCTTTCAAGTTCATCAGCTTCTGCTGGAGATGAATGTCATGTGTTTGTCACAAGAGAGAACATGCACAGCCCTAGGAATGCCCTATTACCATCCTCAAACAGTCTTTCTCTCAGCCATCTTTGTAACATGCACAGCCCTAGGGATGCCCTATTACCATCCTCAAACAGTCTTTCTCTCAGCCATCTTTGTAACATGCACAGCCCTAGGGATGCCCCGTGACCATCCTCAAATGGTCTTTCTCTCAGCCATCTTTGTAACATGCCTACCCAAGGTGCCAGGGAAAGGTGAAACGGCTCCTGAGAAGTTTTCTTAGAAGGAACAGAATGTGCTGGAATGCAGTCCTGGCATTAACATAAATTCTGTGTCTTGGGTCACTTTCAGGTAGGTACAGTCCAGCCCTAGACTGGGCTCATGGCTCAGTGCGTCTGTGAGTGGCTCTCAAGACGGATACTCCCAACACTTGTGGTAGTTTCACAGGGAGGTGCTGGCTGCCAGGGAGAGAGGGAGCCTCCCACCGTGTGTACTCAACCACAGCACTGACCTCATCCTGAAGAGGCTTCCATACCTGCTCTCTTAGGCTTCCTATCGTTGTGATAAAACATAATCTAAAGCAGCTTGGGAAGGGAGGAATTATTTAATCTTATATTTCTAGGTAAGAGTTCATCATGGAGATGAGTGTCAGGGCAGAAACCTGGAGGAAGAAGCTGCTGAAGAAGTCATGGAGGAGTGCCTCTTACTGTCTTGCTCATTATGTCTTGCTCAATCTGCTCTCTTAGTAACATGCACAGTGCATGGGTGGCAGCACCCACAATGGGCTGGATTCTCCCACATAAATCATCAAGGAATGTTTCACCAGGCTTGCCCACAGCTCAATTTGGTGGAGGTATTTATATCAGTTTATGTTCTCTTTTGAAAAATGGCTCTTATTGGTGTCATATTAACAATGCTCTGATCCTTTATTTGATATTCTAGAAAGACGTCTTTAATCCAAAGCATGACAAGTGATATTTTGAAAAGTTTTAGGTGTGCCTTGCTTCATCTGGTTCCAATTTTAAATGTGGCGTAAGAACCCCATTGACAGAAAAGAAAAAAAAAGATAGAACCCTTATGTTCACATATGACACAGAGCAAAAGCCTCACTGAAGAAGACTGGATGCTTCTCTAAATCCAGCCAAATTTTCACTAACACGCATCTGTTTATATAGCTTATTCTATAGCCTTTAGCTGTGGTGTCATCTCAAGGACACCCAGAAAGGTAGGAAAGGGGGGTCTGATCCATCTTCTGCAGCAGACTTTGTGTCCCCCATCTGCTGAAAGCTGAAGATTTTTCTTACACACAAATACTTAAGCACACAGTAAATGCTCATCCTGGTCCCATCAGGACATGTACATGTTGAGTCTTATTACTGTTCCAGAAAACCTGCACATTCTAATAGATTAGACACCAAGGAATAAGGGTAATCTTGAACTTTTTCCCTCTCTTTGATGAAAGAAATTTCAAAAGATTTTAACCCAGAACAAGAAATGATCAGAAAAGGATGAAAGAAGCGTTTGGCACAGCATCTGTTGAAAACTGCTGTGGAGGGAAGCCTGATGAAGCCACCTGCCTCTTTACAGCACCAGGTCAAGTGAAAACATTCCGAGGCTCTACCTGGACAGAGATCCTGTTGGAGCGAAGAACCAGGGGAACGGTCTCTGGCAAGATCTGAGGTCCAGGCACTGGAGACAGCAACAGGTGTTTTGTGGACCACAACTGATATCACAGGAAAACTGGAGGCTGTGGGTAGGTCTGACCCTGGGGATAAGAACATTTATTCAGGTCGCTACAGTTAAAGGAGATGGCAAGAAGAAAAGGTGACGCAGGCCTCTTGAGAGATATTGTGAAGGCTCAGATGAAAGAGGCTGTTTCCTGCACCCACAGCCAAGGAACAGAGGGTGGGAAAGATCTCTGAGGGAATCTGATGTGGGGTGAGGGTGTGTTCTAATACACCAGGATAGGAGCAACTGCCTCAAAACCAGAGGGCCATGGGAAGCAGGCTTGGGAAATGACTCCGAATTTACTTTTGAAATTGAGGTAGGATTGATGACAAAAATAAATCTACTAGTGAGCAATCCTGAAGAGCAAGGGCAAAGTCCAACTGGGACCCAGAACCTAGAGCATCAACCACAGGTAGCATTTGGAGCCCTAATGTTGGATCCAACTGCGAACCTAGTAGCATCCTGAAGTGGCATGGCCTGGTAGCCATTCCAGGGGCTGCCTGGACAGTTAAGAGTTCAGAGACCAGCTAAGGGCTCTAAAAACAGAAGGGAGAGTTGGGGAGTCAGAAAAGTGGTGCCAGGACAATTTGTGGGAAAGTACCCCAGAAGCTAAGACATGGTTTGCTGTGTCAAAGCTGCTTAGAGTGATCTTGACCATAAGCCACATGACCTTGGCTGTGGAATGTCACATTGGATGATAGGGAAAAAGCCCGGCTGGGAATGGGAAGGTTTACATCAACTGAGGGAAAATATAGCAGTTTGCAGTGCAGCCGTGTTAGGCACAGCCACACTACTGGGCAGCCATCACCCACTCAAAGTCAGAATGTTCTTCATCCCAAACCAGCTCTGTCCTGTTACAGATAACTTCCCATTCTTCCCTGCTCAAAGTCTTTCAAAGCCACATTCTACTTCATGTGTCTATGAAGCCTTCTCTCTAGGGACATCTTAAACGTGGGGTTGCTAGATAGCTATCCTTTTTTTTTTAACTGACTTATTTCACACTGCACAATATCATCAAGGTTCACCCATGCTGTAGCTTGTGTCTGAATTTCCTTCCTAAAGCCAAAGATTCTGCTTTATATGTGTCTGCGTACACAGTTGCATGTACGTGTATGTACTTCTGTGCTTATGCATGTATGTGCTGAATAAGTGGGTTGCTTCCTCCTTTGGACTATCCTTTGGACTATCCTGTGATCCTGGGTGTACAAACATCTCTTGTGCAAATACCTGGATCCTTGTGTTTAATTCTCTGGGATTAGAAACCAAGAAGTGGAGTTTCTGGGTCACACAGCAGTCCTATTTTTGGTTTGTGAGTGCCTACCGTACTGTTTTCCACCAGCAGTCCCATCAGTGACTCATGAAGGTGTGAGCAACTCCACAATAACTTTCAGTTGTTTTTAAAAAACAGTTTAATTGCAAAGCAGATCAGAGAAAGCAGTAGATCCTTAGGGAATGTTCAAAAAAACATGTTTAAATAATTCAGTATGAAATAAAATGCTGTCATAAAAATAGAGGCCCTGCTGCAGGTTCAGGCAATCCATGAACATAAAGAGCAAGACTCCATCCTTGCCTGGAATCTAACACCCGCATTCCCATGGAGCTTCCCATAAGTCCTGGAGCCCCAAATACAATACAGAGTAGGAAGAGAAACAAACAATGGCACCGTCAGTAGCCCCTCTGTACGGCTATTGTTCCTAAGGCCATGGGAAAGGAACTTGACTGTGAGGGAAGCAAGGTGGGGGGTGTTTCAGAGTATAGAAAGTGAAGGATTGGGAGATACAAGTCCACAGAAGGGAGAGTCAGCCCACAAGGACAAATGAGAGTTGCTAGGCAGTGGCATGGCCTTCTAAGTGGCCATATACATGTGGGGTCCAGCAGTGTGGTAGGAATGACAAGCTAGATCTAATGATAGTGGGCACACCTCTCCAGAAGTGTAAGACTGAGTGTGAGGGAACTAAGCTACCAAGTGAGACGTAGACACTAAAAGGGAGGTGAATTGCCTTGAAGTTTCTCCCGGAGTTGACAAACATCTGTTGTGGTTAGCACAGACCAGTAAGCAGCAAAAACGGGAGAGAAATAATGGAAAGAAGTTCTTATTGAGAGTGCTAGAAAACTATCAAATGTGAAGGGGCATCTATGCAAATAGTATAAACCTGAATGCTTCTTGATATCTGAAACTAGATGAATCTGTGGATCCAGGATCACTGGCATCTTGTCCCCAAGCTGAGATGGCGCAGGGCATCGGCATCTTTGGTAATCCCTTCACTTCTCATCCCTGTAGCCAGTGGTTGATGAAAACACAAATCACTATCTCATGTCCTGTTACCAAGTTGTCATTGGTTGTGTTTACATAACCACATTTCTGCACCATTGTAGTTTCCTCACAGGATTGCTAATGGCATCAAGTAATGCAAGTAAAACATAATTAGTGCTTAGTCACTTGAAAAATGTTTACATATGTTAGAATTCATTCTTACTATAATCTATATTAATTACTCTTCAATCTCAGCCATTGTCATCCCTTTCCTAGACCCAATCAATCCTGTCTCCTAGCTTCCTCCCAAGCTTCCACACAAAGGCTAAGAATGTCACCAGAACAGCACAGGAAAGAGACAGCAGGCTTTCTTCTATTTTGCATAAACTGCTTACCTGATATTTCACACAATGTTTTTAAAAGGAGTCTTAATTTATGGTTTTCTTGTTCCATTACTACAAAACATCATGAAATTTACTGCTCAAGAGCAAGGCGTTTGGAGTAACATGAATCTATTCCCAGGTCATGACCACTCAAAACTGACTTCAGAAAAAACTCTCTTGTTCTCTTTCAAGTTCCAACTGTGCTTTGGTATTGATAGTGACATCGTTCGGGACAGAGTCCTCCAAAACTACCTAAGCAGAACAATGAGAGTCTCAGCTAAGAGGGAACTACAGAGGCCTAAGTACCAGCAGCCATGTGGAATGAGCCAGCACTGCTACACAAGCTAGCCCTCCTGAGAATATCCGTTAGTTTTGTCTGGTAACAACCACGAAGGGAGTTGTGGTGTCTATGACCCTAGAAACAGACCCACCTGTCCAAGTAAGTACTAGGGAAGATGCATTGTTACCATCTGCTGCACCTGCAGTGTGCAGAGATGGTTATTGTCTAAGCAGAGAAACATTGTTGCAGCCTGAAGACTGAGTGTCTTAAGCAGAGAAACATTGTTGCAGCCTGAATGCTGGGTCTAAGCAGAGAAACATTGCTGCAGCCTGAATGCTGAGTGTCTAAGCAGAGAAACATTGTTGCAGCCTGAATGCTGGGTCTAAGCAGAGAAACAGTGTTGCAGCCTGAATGCTGAGTGTGAGCTCAGCGTTTGAGAGGGGTGTCAGACTTGTGTGTATGATCACAGGACACAAGCAAAGCTCTGCGAAATAACTATCTATTGACAAACAGATACAACACATCTCATGTCATTAGCCATCTTTGCGCAATTTAAAAATAGTTAAGGTCATGTGTTTACTAGATTAATTAAATAAGTAAAATGCTACTTAGGAATAAATCATAGAATATGAACTGAACATTCTTATGCCACCTAAAACAACATCACATTTGTTTAGGACATATTTTCATTGAAGGTATTTTCCAAACAATACTTAAACTAGTCCAGACCCAAAGCTGGTGATCATTGATCCTGTTACTTCATCTAAAAAAGAGAGATAATGGTAGATGTGATCAGAACTCAAGCTATATGTAGTTTAATGTGTCTCTACTATCTATTAATATAGTTTCAATTCCCAGCCTGTGGGTGATGTTACAGTGTTTGTCTGTAAATTGTCTGTATTTGGGGAAGTATTCTTTCCCAAATCCAGTTACCCATGTGTATTGCAGATAAACACAAGAAAGCAAACCTGATGCGCTGCCCAGACCTTAGGCTGTTTGAGTGCCAAGATATGTACAAATGCCCTGCTCAGGTAGTTACTGATGAAAATACAGATCGCTATCCTGTGTCCTTCTGTTGACATGCCTCAAAAGGAGGATAACACGCCTCTGTCCCAGACTCCCCCAAGGCCCCGAAAAAGCGTAGGCACAGCTTTGCTTAAATCCCAACAGATTGGCTTGTTTCCTCCAGGCTCTCCATGAGTTGTGGTTCAGAGTCTAGGCAAAGCACACCTGCACTGCAATACTGTGCGTGAAAGTATGAGGGGCCTCTCCCAGCTCACGCAGGAGGCTGAGCTGCAGATTCTTTCCCAGAAGAGACCCACTGACTTCGAGTCCCATCTGGTGGCAATAACCTCACCCTCCCTATAGCTGCTCTCTAAATTTCAGTGTCTGTTACCTTGGAAACATGTACCTGCCCTGGCCTCCTGCCACCTAGTAGGACCTTCCTGGACAGCCAGCAAGGCTGTGTCCTCACCCTTCCAGGTGACTTCTTTTGCTCTTTCTTCCCCGTACGGCTGAGCACAGCATTTTCAGAGCCCTACCTCGCATTTCAGGAAGTTATTTTCCAGCTCCCACTGGGCCTGTCTGTAGGAACCCAAACATGCAGCCATATTGTTTGGATAGTCTTAGGCATGTAATTTTATTCATATACTAGGTTCTGGCTACATGCAGTGAGAAAAAATGAACCCAGTCACTCCAAAGATACCAGCTAGAAAGCGTCTCTCCATGGTGACCACAATGCTGGTCAGAACTACTAGAGAGAGGAGGTTCAGGTAATTATATGCCTGATGACATTCAGTGATATAGGGCCGTGTCATTGTGTACTGGGCTCAAGCATGACATTTGTGGCCCCATGTCCTAACACCTCAATACTGTTTTGTTTTGTTTTGTTTTGTTTTTCAGGCCATTTTCATGTTGGGCTCTAGATCTACTCGAAACTTCTGGATTTAACTCAGACCCTTTCCCCAGAACACCCTATGCCAAGTCCATGCTGGAACAGACACTGCAGAGGTACAAGGTAGCTCCCATTCAAAGACTTCTCCAAGCTTCTTCTCTGAAGCCATGGCTTGCCCATATGTGTTCCTATTTCAGCCCACGTGAGGTCCTGGCATGCACTACAACTTCCCTGCTAAAGCATCTTAGAGACACACATAGAGCCACTTGAATGTAGAGAATCTCTTCATACTAAGATGGATTTTAACAATACTTAATACCTACACAGTACCCAGGGAGAGGTAGGTGCTCTCATTCGCTTTACCAGGGTTCCTTCAAATCACTTTCCAGGGCTTCTATCAAGTTGTATTTGAAAGACATAGACCATACCCTCTGTCTGACAATCTCTCGTCCCGCAAGTCTACAAGACTTGTTTGGCATACTCATTTGGTACCCCTCCACAGGTCACCTGTTCTCCCCAAGCCCTTGTGCATATCATCATCAGATTGCTTTGTAATCATGGCCATCATGGCCACCGAACAGGTTTCAAGTTCATGTTGCAGATGTGAGATTTCTGCAAGGTCCTTTCTGGCTCTGGTCAGTCCTCCACATGGCTTTAAAGCTCTTATGTTCTAACACCCTATAGAAGCCTCTCATCCCATCACACTGTGTTCTATCTAATTTCCATAATGCTGATTTAGTGTGAACACTACCATGTCATACATCCACATCCGTTGGCCTGGGGAAAGCCAAGTACTGCAAACACAGCTGTAACACGCTACAGAGACTACCTGTCAATTGAATGACAATGGTCACTGCTATGTGAACTCCACCATAACCAAGCTTCCTGCCATCATGGGCAGCCTTCCATGCCAGTGCTTCCCAAGAAACCTCAACATTCCTCAGCCTGAAGTTTACCTCTTTCTCTTTGAACATTATCAACCTTCATCTTCATTCTTCGTATGGCATTGTGGTGAGCACACCATGACAAAAACGTGGAGAGATACTTGTGTGTCTTTCCATACTTTCCATATGTGACAACTTATATAGTAAGAATAGATCCATGTAGGTTTTGAGGAATAGTCCCGGAGTCCTCAATATAGCGCCGTTAACAAATACAGGTTCTTTCCTTCTGGTCTTGATTATATTGTTTCAAGTCACATATAGCACATCACACAAAAACTCTGTGTGTGTGACAGAGAGAGAGAGAGAGAGAGAGAGAGAGAGAGAGAGAATACAGCTGAAAGGGAGTTAAGGGGGTTGCAACACCGTTTAAGGAGTCCAAAGGGATTAGAGTAGAGAGCTGCAAGGGATAAGGAGCTAAATTGCAAGACTGACTGCAGATCTCAGAGTTAATAGGAACTGTAACTGAGCTGAGCTACAAAAATGAGGTGTGGGATTATGGAGGCCATAGAAGCAGGTGTAGTACTATAGAATTCTAGAGGAAAGATACACAGTCAGGCCAGAAGGACAAATAGATGGATATGCTGTTGGCAATCTGAGTAGATGGTGTCAACTGAAGGGACCAGAATGAGCTGAAGCCCAAGGGACAGTCAGGAGTTAACTGCCAGTTGGTTCCTTGATACACACCCTGAGTAGCAGTGACAGTTCTGTGGATGCCGCCCCATCCCAGTTTTCTAAAGTCTATGTCCTCTTCTTTCTGAGGGCCCAGATGAGTTTGCACCCTTCCTTGGTCTGGTGTAGTTAATAATTCTCAAGGCTTGTTTCTGATAGGGTTTAATATGTACCCATGGGCTCATGCCATGTCAGTTGACTCTGGCGAATTTATAAAGTGGTGGTTTCTATCCCTAGGAGTAGGTTAGTTACCAGTCAGTGCCTAGGGAGTGATGCTGGTCCAGTGGTGATGCCAAGATGCACAGCTAGGAGCAGAGTCATTCTGCTGGCTACATTTGTACTCAACATGAAGCCAAACCCTGTAGGCAAAATCACTCAGGGCAACACACATCCTGAAAGGCACTGTTTCACACAATGGGGAACCACTTAGAGCAGGGAACAGCCTGCTCTGGACAGGCTCTTTCCCTATCTCCTCTCTTAGTACCTTCTTACCCTTAGAACACCCATTTTCAAATGTTGCTATGGGAGACCAGTGGGGGTTACAGAAAAGACAGAAAATTGCAAGCTGCCATTACTTTTTAAACAAAATATTTGGGGCTGACTCCACATTTATCTGAGAATAAAATCCTTGCTGGCATGATGGGTAAAGACACCCAGGCAGGGAAGTTAGGTGTGTGGATTTCCTGTTTCCATGAAGTCTGTGCTTGCTTTGAGTGTAGAAGTGAGCTGTTTGTGGAGAGAGCGCTGACTTCATTGTAGGCTTCCTCCTGTCCTGGCAAGTCAGTTGCTGATCCATCAGCCTACAGGGAGTCTTCTTAAAAATTCCTTTTATCTTTTACAAACATGGAGAGAGAGAGAGAGAGAGAGAGAGAGAGAGAGAGAGAGAGAGAGNATGCTCCTATTCACACATCAGTCCACCCCTACCCACCATCATCTATTATGTATGTGCCCATGTCTGTATTCATCCATGGATGCTCCTATTCACACATCAGTCCGCCCCTACCCACCATCATCTATTCACGTGTGTGTCCATCCAGCTGCAGACCCATGTACTGTGTCTCTCCCCATCTTCATCTGTCCGTCCATCCATTACCACATCCATGCTTTCACTCCTCCAACTTTCCACACGACCATCAAGTCATCCCTGTATCCATGCACTCATATACCCATCCACTCATCTATTCATAGCCAGAACCCCCGACCTCGTCCACATCTCTCCCTCCTTGCTTTTATTCCCCACGTTTCCTATCATGTCGAATAATTAAATAGTTCCTCCATGCTCCCACAGATTTCACCTCCCGGAAGCATGTGAGGAACCTAGCTGATGTGCGCAATCACAGCCTTCCTGGCCTGTGAGGATTTGGTTTGAAATCACCACACATGACTTACAGCCTCCATGTTCCCTGGGAAGAACAGCAAACTAGACTTCTGGCCTTCTGTCCATATTAGTCCTGCACTTTCTGGAGCTGAAGGACCCAGGAATACCCCATTCCCTGTGGTCTCACATCAGGGGATGTGCTTCCCACAGCATTGGGAAAGGAGGGTATACTGCCCTTAACACTTCACCCCTAGCAACATCTTTGCAGCACAGAGATCATCACCCTTTAAGGAGTAAAAGCCTAAGCTGCCTCTCCGCTCTCGCCATGGGTGGGAGAGCCAAAGGAGAGGCTCCCATCTGAGGAGAGGATGTTGCCAGGACCCAGGCAAAGGAAGCAACCATTCTGGGCCAGTCTGTTGTTTGGAAGCTCACAGACCTGGAAGGAGCACTGGTGTCCATTTGCCAGCACATCAGTCAATAAACACATTACCCCAGGGACAGAAGCAAACTCACTTTCCTACCTAAGGATGTTAGCAGGCCCGGGCTGAAGCAGAGCTGAGACACACCCTGGAGTGAGAGAGGGGAGCAGTACCAGTGTTTGCAGCGGAGAAGACAGAAGCTCATGACCAGCCTTCAGGAACATGGTGATGAATGGTCCTCTCTGCATGCCCTCCAGGGCTTTGATTCGGTCTACATTGACATTGGCAGGCCACATGGGTACCACTCACTGCCTACGCTCTTAGAAAGGTGCAGTGGCAGCAAAGCTCTTTCCAATCCATGGTGATGCTCAGCTGCACCCCGAGGCAGCCTGAGGTGGAGGCTTGGGGCACCGGTACGGGTTTGCTCTGAACATCAAGAAGTGCTGCTCTAGGGCTCTCAAGACACAGAAAATTAATTGAATGTTGTGCGAAAATGCAGCTCTGTTAGTTCTTACAACCAGCCAGGCAAGTCCTTGACACTATTTGTAACACTAAGAAAAGCTATGGTGTCTTGTTTTCTTTCTTCTTAGGATCGGCGCGTTTATTTTGTACAAATCTCCCAAAGCACTCTAATTCACAGGTTGTCTTTAAACCAATAAATGGATTCCACATTCCAGAACATTCCTGCAGTTGTTTTTTCTTAACGCATCAAATATCAGTGTCTTAATGCCAATGAGAAAATAGAGTTTAAATCAGGCAAAAAGAGGTAGTACAGTGCCTGTAATCAATCACCAGACTCAAGAGGCGCTCAAAACAGGAGGATTGCCAGTTCAAAGTCAGTCTGGGCTACATAGTGAAAACTTGTCTTTTTTGGGGGGTGGGGGGAGGTAGGCTTTGTTTTTTCCGGACAAGGTTTCTCTATGTAACAGTCCTGACTGTCCTGGAACTTGCTTCGTAGACCAAGCTAGCCTCAGACTCGAAAGCTTCTCTTTTAAAGCTGGGTTGAGTTTATCAGAAACGTTAGCAAATCAGATGAGTTCAGGCCGTCTTAGATTCATTGACATGTCAATACTCCCCACTTCCCTTGCAGCAACCTCGGTTCACTAAAGTAAGAACAATGATGCAGTTTTCTCTGTCTCTTAGGTCAAGGATACGATGATCATGTTTGGACTCTCTTCTTCAGGGTTACCCTGTAAAGCAAATATGTGTGAAGAGTCCGACTACAGGTCATTTATCCTAGCGGCTGCTGGCCTGACAACACTCTGGACTCATCTGTGGGAGCATGATATGCTGTGACACGTGATTTAGAACTACTTGAAAATTCCCGAGAGAAACAAAGGACCCTTCAACCTCCCCACTCCACACACACACGGTCCTTGAGCGTCTGACGTCAAACCAGCGCAGTCAGGTAAGGACTGTGATTAGCTTCACCTCTTCAGAACCAGCAATTTACTGCTTGTCTTTAATTGAGCAGTCAGTGCCAGCTGGCTCTCTGTGTTTCAGCTACCGGGGAGGAGGAAGGGAATGTCCCCAAACTGATTCCGAAAGAGCGGCGCACGGTCCCTGGCAAGGAATTATCTGGTTTCCTGCTTTAGCAGTTGGTGTACACAGCTAGAGGTGGGAGCCTCCTAGGGATTTCATACAGAAGCTAACACCCACACTAGAGTGTGGCGATGTCACATGTTTCTAGAAACTGGGACAGGGAAGTTGTGTGCCTCTCCCTCTGCTCACTCTGCTCTCAGCAGTACCAGTTAAGGAACACCGGAACCCAGCCCTTCTCAAGCCTGGTGCTCGGGGAAAGTCCCTGCTGTCCCTGTGGCCAGAGCTTCTCGTGGGCATGGTGGGTCCAAAGCAGAATGTGGCCTTAACAGTACAAGGAATCGTATTTCCAATCGTATTCATTCTATTAGTGGGAGAGAACAGAGAAAATGAGAACCTACAAAATGAACTCTGCAGTTACACGCGAATCTGACATCAATGTCCTCTTCTACTTTGTCTCTGTGAGGACTTTACAACCTCTAGGACAGTCTTTCTCAACCTGAGGGTCATGGCCCCTTTGGGGGTTGAAAGATTCTTTCACAAGTGTCACCTAAGACGATCAGAAAACACAAATATTTTTACATTATGACTCATCAGAGTTGCAAAATTATAATTAGGAAGTAGCAATGATTTTCTGGATGGGGTCAACACAATATGAGGAACTGTATTAAAGGGTCATAGCATTAGGAAGGTGGAGAACCACTGCGTTAGAGCAATATAGCAACAATGTCTAAACATCAGGGGAACCCAACGCCATGCTGAGGAGATGACATTGGGTGCGTATAGAATATACCTGGTATGAAATATCCTGCATCCCTAGATGAGACCCACTGTACAGATTTAGCTCTCAGAAAGGTACTTGCCTATAGGATACACCTTTAGACACTGGAAAGGATGTGCAGCCATATCACAGACACTGTGAAAACAGGCATGTAGACGGTCACGGGCCTGGCACAGCATCAAAATACGGTTAGGTCTCTTTCATCGAAGTGATCAGATGGTAATTATTGGGCACATGAGCAAAAAGTAAAATCCATAAACAGGGACTCTACCCTGAACATAACAACATGATGCTCATAGTCTGAGATAAAAAAGACAACACAGACTCGAGCTCCCTCAGACAGAGGCTCCCACTTCATGCCTGAACTACAGAAATTCTCATCACTAGATGCTGAGGTTTTAGAGGGTGCGGGAGAGCCACTGTCTGTCTATTTAACTTCTGTCAACTAACGTCTTTTCTGTACGGACGTCTTTGGCTGATTCTGACTTGTATAAATTAACAAATTGCCTACGGACCTAAGTTTAAGTTTGATCAAAACCAAATAATTCTTTGAATTCCATCAGGTAAGTGAATTGATTTCTAAATGCAACATATTACTCAACTTTTAAGGCTAGGAAAGTTTAATGTGATTCTTAACTGAGCTGGAAGACCACAGTTGCCTTCAGCACCTCCCACAGAAGGAACACTATATGTAGCTATAGTACAATCTTTAACCCAGAATAAACTGCTGAGATAACTCCGTAAACCCTACTTTGTTCTGGTTCCCCTAAGTTCTCCAGTCTGTGTCTGTTTTCTATCCCAGGATGCAATGCAGGTACTAAGGTTGTAGTGTTGGTTCACGTTTAAGACAAGTGAGTTCTTCAGACCTAGAGCACAGCATGGTATCCATGACGCATTGTGTACTTTCCTGGAAGTTGGTTGAAGGAGGTCGTCAGAGAACTCATGCCAAAACCCTAGCGTCTGAACTGAGTATATGAGACTAGAACATGAGGAGAAATGTATCCCAGAGAGTTGTCAACTTGACAAAGCTAAAGTCATCTGAGAGGAGCGGAACCCAACTAAGAAAATGCTTCCATAAAATCTGGTTTGTAGGCAAGCCTGCATCAGCACCCCTGCAGACCTCTGCATTAGCTCCTGCCTCCAGGTTCCTGCCCTGCTTGAGTTCCTGTCCTGGCTCCCTTCAGTGATAAATTATGATGTCCAAGAGTAAGCCAAATAAACCCTTTCCTCCCCAAGTTGCTTTTGGTCATGGGGTTTCAATCACAGCGGTGTCAGCCTTAACAAGAACAGAAGTTGGTGCCAGGATAGTGGAGGATCGCTATTACAGACCTGGCTATTTGGAGCCAAGGTTGCAGAAGGATTTGGAACTTTGGGCCAGAAGAGCCATTGAGTGCTGAGGACTCAGTAAACTGTTTAATTGGAACTTTGAAGATAAGAATGTTGAGAGCAGAGAAGATGGTGGAGACCTGGCTTGTGAAGTTTCAGAGGGAAGCCAAAGACTCTACTGAGCCATTTATGTGAAGAATCTGTGGTTTCTGGTCAGCTGGGGTTGAAGAATCAACTGTGATTAACAAGCCACCAGAACCTTTTTTATACTGGGTCAGTTGACGCTGGTCAGTTAGAGCTTAGAAATTAGCACTGATTAAGAAGTGACCATCATAATGGAGCCAAAATCTTCTGGAAATTATTTCCTGAAAGCACGGAGCAATTATGTTCCAGAGGCAGCAAAGATTGTACCTGGAGTTGGCAGCTGAACTTGGTAATGTGTAAGAGTCACCCAGGTGGTACTGGTTTTGAAGGCATGAAGGGGTCATGGAGAGCAGCTGAGGCTTGGCACTTAGGAGAAGCCCGGAGAGGCCATTGGTGAAGGTACAGACTCGGGGGCAGTTGAGGGCCCAGGATTGAAGGGGTCATGCGAATAAGTTGAGGTTTGGTATCGTGAAGAGCCTAGGAGAGGTTATTGGTGAAAGTGCAGCCCAATTGCAGCCAAAGACCCCAGCATTTTGAACAGGCCGGTACCATGGGGTAACCACCAAAGACAGCAACAACAGAGCGGAGCCATCCTGAACTTAGAAGACAAGCTGTGTGTGCTGCAGAGTGCAGAGCTGGAGAAGCGTCCCAAGCCCTATGGAGGAGCCAGGAAAATTGTGAGTCAATCCCAAATATTGGATATTGTGTTATTCACACTGTCAGAGTTTGATTTTTTCTTTGGTCTGATTGTGACCGTGCCTTGTTTTTTCCCTCTTGAAGTTAGAAAGTATTTAACTTAATTTTGATTTTTATAGGAACCGACAGTTGAGAGATTTTGAACTTTAAAAAGAGATTTTGGATTCTTAATGAGACTGGATATTTTAAAGGGACTGAATTTTTTTATTTTTTTGAAAAAGAAAACAAGCTATCTTTTTTTCATTTTACATACCAATCCCAGTTCCCACTCCCTCCCCCCTCCCATTCCCTCCACCTTCACCCCATCTACTCCTCAGAGAGGGTAAGGCGCATTGCTCTGAGGAAGAAACATGGCCCTCCCTTCTATAAATCTAGGCTGAGGAAAGTATCCATCCGAAGAGAATGGGCTCCAAAAAGCCAGTACAAGCAGTAGGGATGAATCCTGGTGCCTCTGCCAGTGGCCCTGCAATCTGCTCCAGCCATACAACTGTCACCCACATTCAGAGGGTCTAGTTTGGTCCTGTGCTGGTTCCTTCCCTGTCCCGCTGGAGTTGGTGAGCTCCCATTAGCTCAGACAAACTGGTTCAGTGGGTGTCCCCATCATGGTCTTGACCTCTTTGCTCATATTCTCATTCCTCCCACTCTTCAACTGGACTTTGAGAGCTCAGCCCAGTACTCCACTGTGGGTCTCTGCCTCTTGTTTTCATAAGTTGCTGGGTGAAGATTCTATGGTGATGTTTAAGATATTCATCAATCTGTCTACAGGGCAAGGTCAGTTCAGACACCCTCTCCTCTATTGCTTATGGCCTTAGCTGGGGTCATCCTTTGTAGCAAAAGGGGTGTGGGCGGGCCTGCTTTTCATCCCACCCGGCTCCCGCATGGCTGGCTTAAACCCCGAAATAACAATATACAAATTGTATTCATTTAAGCATTGTCTGGCCCATT
>LOEQ01010592.1:24126-35713 GCA_001685075.1 Bramus lutescens | reverse complement strand
TACCTTTTAGCAGCTGTTGTTCCTTCCTCAGCATTCAAACAATTTAAAGAGAGCCTAATAGTATACAGCATCAAGATTCTCTCTGCATTTTCCATCTTTATGTGGCTTTATTTTAACCTCTATTTTATTTTTATTTTTTTTTACTTTTTGAGACAGGTTCTCTGTATATCTTTGTCCTGGAATCATTCTGTAGACCAGGCTGTCCTTGAACTCACAGAGATCAATCTGTCTCTGCCTCCCAGGCATTGGGATTAAAGGTGTGTCCTGCCACACCTTGAAGTCATAGAGGTCAGTCTACCTTTGCCTCCTAAGTATTGGGATTAAAGGTGTGTACCATCATATCCAATTATTCTCTTTTTTATTTTTAAGAACTTTAATCTTTAGCTTACATATATTTTTAACAAACTGTAAACCATTTAGAGGGTTTTTGTGGATTCTTGGGATCAATTCACCTATTAAAAAAAAAAGCACAGGCTAAGGGACTGATTTTTTTAATGTGTTTGGATTTGTAAAGACTGGAACTTTTAAAGCTTTTTATGCTTTTTGTGTGAGATCTTGGGGATGCATGAGAAAGAAAAGTTTGGAACTTAATTGTGATATCATTGTGTATCAAGTTGAAAAGGGGTCAAGAGTCCTGGATAGTTCATGTCAGCTAGACACAAGGTAAAGTTATCTTTGAGGAGGGGACCTCAGTTAAGAAAATGCCTCCATAAGATCAGGTTGTAGGCAAGCCTGTAGGGCATTTCTTCATTAGTGACTGATAGGGGAGTCCATTGTGGGAGCTACCGTGCCTGGGCTGCTGGCCCAGGTTTCTGTAAGAAAGCAGACGGAGGAAGCATGATGAGCAAGCCAGTGAGCAGCACCCCTCCATGGCCTCTGTGTCCGCTCCTGCCTCCAGGTTCCCACAATGTTTCCTGGCCTGACTTCCTTCAGTGGTGGACGACCATGCAGAAGTGTAAGCCGCAGAAACGCTTTCCTCTGAAGTTGTTTTGGTCAATGGTGTTTCATCACAGCAAGGGTAGCCCTAGCTCAGATCCAGTGTGAGCAGGTAGTGAAAGATGCAGAGAGGATGAGGAGTAAAGCTAAGGAGAGAAAGAGCTGGGGGGCGAGGGTGTGAGAAGACTGCAGACCGGCTGTGAGGAGACGGTGCTTGGGAAGGATTGAGGGGAGAATCTGAGAAAAATACGGAGATGTGAGGAAAAGGTAAAAATGGATCTGAGAAGAGATCCTGAGGAGAAACGAAGAGACCATGAGGAGAGGAAATGAGGGGGATACAGAAAATGATGGCCGTTTTAAACTGGTCCAGTCATTCCTCATTCATTGCGTTTGCACACTGAGGTACTAACCGGTCTTCACAGAGGGCTGTAGCTTTTACCATCACTAGAGCTTAATAGAGGTAGAAGGGTAAAATTGCAGCCTATAGTTCAGAGGAAAAGATAGTTTTCTAACTTTTAGAAGTTCACTCTGCTGCCTCCACAGGAGTCATTCTTGTTCTTAGGCACTCTTCGCTGGCCTCTGGGTAATGCTGGAATGTGTTTATCTATGTGTGACAAGACTTTCATTGGGGAGACACAACACACACGTCTCCTCCCCAGCAAATAGCAAACCGACAACAGACCAAACTATAGATACCACTGAAGTCCAACTTGATAAACTAATGCTTTTATTAGGGTTACCTACAGGAGTTACTTGGAGGAACAGAAACGACTCAAAAACATAAAGCTGTGTCACCAAAGCTCATCCCAGCATGGATGACAGTAACCTGGAGCACACTCCACAGCCTACGGGCATCACAAATGAGGCTGTCATTTCCAGGTGCCTCCCTCAATTACCTGCTCTCCCAGGCAGCTGGGCTGGCCTTGCTTGCATCTCGGCTTCTCTGAACATAACTGGACTTCGTTTATTCTGGCAGGGAGGAGCTTTGTGAATCTTTCCCATTTCAGAGATGGTGGGTTTAGGGATGTTGCTGGCAAGCTTCAAACGCTTCTTGGACGAGACTCTTTCGTCATGCTTACAAACACAGGTGTATTTTATTCACTTTTCAGAGAGAAGGGCTGTTGGGGAATATTATTTTCAGGTATGCTACTTTTGTTTACGTTGCATTTGCTTAACTCTTGCTGGGCCTGTCTGAAACACCTGATAGTCCTAATAAAGAGCTGGACGACCAATAGCAAGGCAGGAGCAAGGACAGGTGGAGCTGGCAGGCAGAGAGAATAAAGAGGAGAACAGAGGAAAGAGCAAACCAGAGAAGGAGGAGAGGAAGGTATCAGGGGTCAGCCACCCAGCTACACACAGCAAGCCACGGAGGAAGAATTAAAGAAAGGTGTACGGAAATGGAGAAAGATAAAAGCCCAAAGGCAAAAGGTAGCCAGGATAACATAAGAAAAGCTGGCTAGAAATAAGCCAAGTGGAGGCTAGGTATTCATAACTAGGAATAAGACTCCATGTGTGATTTATTTAGGAATTTGGTAGTGGGCCCCTCAAAAGCATTGAGTAAAAAAAGAAAAATCACACAGCAAAGGACCCTGGTATCACAGAGACATGCATTGAGGTCCCAGGTTTGCTAGTGGGGACCAGCAAACCACACAATCCAGCTGGTGTTGGGTGATTTGTACTTTCTTTCATGTGGTTCTTTTATTCTAGTTATTGTTTTACAATTTCTCATATGTAATTCATATTATAAACATGTTTTTATCAAAATGTCCCATTATCCTCTCATCCCATTACCAACCCCCCACTAAATCTCTTTTTCCAAAGTCTGCCCCCTACTTTAATTGTGTGTGTGTGNGGGGGGGGTGTTCAGTTGCATCAGCTTGGAAAAGTGCAAATGTCCAAGAGGTTGGTTTTTCATAAGTTTCTTCTTTCTCCAAAGATCACATGTCCTTCTAGGTCAGGTGGACAGAGGTTCCTCTAGGACGTGGCGCCTTCTTTCTGACCAGCCAGGACACAGAAAACTTGGCAGAAACACAATGCTAAGCAAACATAGGATGGAGTCACTCCCCTCAGAAGCTTGAGTGGGCAGCCAAGCCGGAGCAGAGTCCCTTTATATGGTGGGTGACCAAATCCTAGAAAACTAATCAAGATTCACATCTCGGAAGTTAAGACTGCAAAGAACGCACCCAACTGTGCACATCCTTCTTCCTCGGCTAAGAAAAGGAAAATGGTCAGGTTGTAAACTTTTTGTTTTCCCATTTTCTAAGAGAAATCTATCATGAAAGGTGTAAAGTTGTCTATGGGAGGCCATTATTGGGCTGTATGGCAAACAGATAGCTTTTCCCAGCAAAGCCTGGCAGTGCCCTGATCCCATGACTTCAGCTCAGCCATGCTGGGTAACTTATAGACCCCTGTGCACTATGATGTAGTCCCCCTGGGGTGTCCTGCTTAACAAAGTCAGGAGTTCAAAAAAAGCTGTCTAAGACTAAGAAAACCAAGGCTTAGAAAGTGGATAGATGTGACCCATTTGGGGCCTTCTGTTTCATCTGAAATCGCTTGATTATAATCTTCATTCCTTAAAAAATGTAGCAGGTCCAGGGGTTTATTTGTCTTTATGAGGGCTAAATTCTTAATGTTAGTTATTTGCTCTACATAGACGTGTGTGAAGAGAGAAATCTCCCATTCTCTAGGCCCAGATTTGATGAAAAGAGGACCAGCTCTAATAAGCACTCCAGTCTCTCTATGTATCTTGTAGTTCTGAGGACATTCAGTGTTCTAAAGAGTAGCAGCCCTGGACTTGGGAGGGCCCACCTGAGGAGAGAGGCCTGGGTGTTTATGGTAGTTCCCACAGCATGCTGCTGAATGCCTGATTACCTCTTCGCCACTTCAGCTCCAGAATGAGAGCCCTTGGAGCTGCAGCAGTCACACTGGCGGTGATAGGAGCTGGAATTTTCTTCCCTTTCATCCCGAGAAGCAGAGAAGTCTTGTGGGGTAAGCAACAAATAAGATGTGATCTTTTAGCCTTGCAAAGTTGTTTCTCACACTCAACAAACGGAGCATGCTGTGCCAGTGGTTGAACTGGTTAAGGTCCTTTTGTGCTTGTCAAAGAGGAAAATGGAAGTCTTCAGTTTAGAGGGATGAAAATGTAATTCGTTCTTTAAAAGAACTGATTTTTTTTTCATGATTTCATGATTGCAGGATAAATCATTTCCATTTTACCTGTACATACMTCTGGAAGAAAAGATCTGAGTATTTTGTTTCCTTTGTTATAAAATGATCGTTCATTAAATGTCTCTGGTACAGTTTCTGAAATTAGTCAGTTGTATGGGAAATTACGATAAGGAAGCTACTGAGATGCCATGATTAACATAATCACTCTTTGCTATAAAGAAGAAAGGAAGTGAGGAGGGAGGGGAGGAAGAGGGGAGAAAAGAGAGGAAGAGCAGGGCACGGGGGAGGAAGGGAAAAAAGGACATCAGTCACCCTGGAGGAAGTTTCCTAGTGGCAGAATGTTGACAAGGCAACCCCGCCCCCCCGTGCCCAGTCTCTCAGACACTGCCCATCCCTTGGACTTAAGCATCCTCATTCACACCCAACCCTGCCTCCAGTTAGGAGCCATGCTCTGCGTATTGTTTTCTGAATGTCTGGACATCATGTCTGTACTGAAGCCACGTTACTGCCCTCCCAGGCTCGGGAGCTCCTGAGGAAAGCCTCCCTCCTCCCTTCCTTCTGGGTCTCCACACTGGTTACACTGTGAACCACAAAGCTCTCCTTCTGGTGGCCAAGCCTTTCCCCTCCCAAGTCTGGGTCTTCAACTGCCCACCACAGACATTCCTGGTCAGCCTTAACTGAGGAAGTGTGTTGCCATTGGCAGCTAGAGAAAACAAAAGGGATACTCATTTTAAATCTTACTCCTCCATACCAACATCTGGAACAAAGCAGGTGTTCAGCACGCAGGCAGGGAGTAAACCACTTTGTCTTTCTGCTTCGCAATTATCAAGGCCCCAAAGCAATGAAAGACTGGGAATATGGAGGTTGAGAGGCTAGCCCAAGTGCAAGCTGCTGCCCCCACAAGCTGTCCATAAAAACCTCTGCGCACGTGGCTTTAAATTCTGGAAATTATTTTATTTTCAGAAATCAGCATGTGGGGGGATATCTATAACTCCACACACAGATTATTTGTTATGTTTCTTGAGGACAAGGTCTCAGTATGTAGCCCCCCATCAGCCCGAAACTCACTATGTAGAACACACAGAGATCTGCCTGCCTCTACTTCTGCCTCCAGAATGCTGGAATGAAAAGCATGATTTATGAGTCTACGAATTTGTAATATATTTAACTCTTTTGCCTACATTTGAAATAACATAATAACGTACAAAGCAACTTTTCTCATGGTCATGCACTTTGAAGTGTATTTTACCATTCTTTCTGATGCTTTGAAGCTGGTTTATTATCTATCTATTCTATAAATTTCTCATTTGGAAGATATACCAGCAGTACTGCCCCACGTCGATAGGCCAGCACTAAAGACGATGAGGTGAGACTCACGAGGTTAAGGATAGCTTTGGCTATGCCTTTCGTCTGGTATAGGTCAGCAGGGGAGCACTTGCCTTAGCATGGATGAAGTCATAGGCTTGATACTAAATTTAAAAAAAATTAAAATCACTAGTAGTGCTCTTTAAGTTCTCCTTGGTGTGTGGTAGCATACCTATAATTCCATCTGAGGCAGGAGGATCAAGAAATCAAGGCTATAGCATCGGATATATAGCAATTTTAAGTGAACCCAGCCTGGACTTCATAAAACCCTGTGGCAGACAAACAAAAAAGCAAAGCAAGCAAGAAATGTATGCTTCACAGTGGTTTTATTTTACATCCTTTAACGTATGAACATTATTTAGTCAGCTGGAAAGAAAACAGCAATGCCTTTGAAACAATAACTATTCACTGGTAAAATGTAATTGAAACATAGCTTTCATTTGGTCTATTTCACCACAGCCAAAATTAAATGCATTTGGAAGATGACAGTGCAGAGATGGGTTTGTGCATTTGGGTGACATCAATGGCACTTTGGGAAGCAAAGCTATAGGACACACAAACACACATACATACACACATATGCTTACACATACCATACACACATACACACACATATACACAAATACACACACACTCATAAACACACATACTCATACACACACACTCATACACATGCACACGCAATATGCACATGCACACATACACACGCACATATACATATGCACACACATACGCACATGCACACACATACACACACATACACATACACACACACTCATAAACACACATACTCATGCACACACACTCATACACATGCACACGCAATATGCACATGCATACATACACACGCACATATACATATGCACACACATACGCACATGCACACACACACACACACACACACCACTGTGTAGAGCCAGATGGCTCAAAATGCAGAAAAAAACCCTCAACACCTGGAAATTCAGTAATAAAGTTCTGAAAATGAAAACAGGTTTCATCTTCCGCTAAGGTATATCCACGGCCATGATCAATCTAAGAAAACTCTCCTCGGAGCATCTCTTGACAACCCTTGGTAGCACACGCTTCATGAAGACCTGTGTATTGCTCTCCACAGACTGAGACAGGCTTCCAGTGTTGGTGCCAAATTGAGATCCATGCGAAATGATCTTTCTGGTGAACTCAGAGCTCATTGTAGCTGTGAAAAGAAAATAAGATGCAAATGAACAGCATGAGCAGGAAAAGCTGCCTGCGAATCCTGAGATTGGGAAGCCAGCCTAGTTGGAGAGTTTGTTTAAAAGGAGAGCTGCTGAGCTCTGTTCCACTTCTCCAGATTTCTGAAAACAGAGATCGTCAAAACAGGATCCACACATGGCTCTGAGCAAAATCCAAGGGATCTGAGTTAGCCAGAGACAGCACCTGGAAGCCGGGGGCATCTGTGGCTTTAGAGAGGGAGACGTTAGTTCTTTTTTCTGTTTCATTTCATACCGTCCTGCTTTGTGTTAGTGAACATGTTTGGAACTACGGAGCCTATTTCTTTGTCTTGACACACAGTGCCTGCCTTGTATAATGGCTTCTTGCATCCCAGTTATGAATATGCAAACGGCGGGATTTTAGAGGCCAGTATGCCTCCCAGAGCAGATGGCACTTTCAGAAGGTACACATGGAAAAAATCAGGTGACAAATGATATTTCCCGGACAGGCAATGAGTCAAGTTATTCTCTAGAATTTGGATTTCTCTGCTAGAAAAACAGAAGACAACGAGTTGAATTTCTCAGGGTCATTGGCCTAGCCTCAACCACAAGTAGGAGGTAGTTGTGCACCTGACGGGTGGATCTTGAGATGCTACAAGTGACTTGGGTCATAGAGAAGCACTCTGTCTCCCCCTGCTGGCCGGAAAATCCATCTGCAAAGTGTCTCCAGGTCTCCAGCCAGGCACAGACATCCAGGAACACGCATCTCAAACCCGGCTGCCAGCTGCCTTAGCGGCCTTCTCCACTTATCTTCCTCCTCACAGCTTGTTCCCTAACCACCTGCTCCCTCTTCCCTCCCTCCCTCCCTCCTTCCCTTTCTCCTTCTTTCCCTCTTCTTTCTTTCCCTGAGAATGCCATCTAGCCAGCTTTCCAGCTCAGCTTTGTCAGTTAGCTCTGGCAGCTTTCATGGGATGTCGGTACACAGACCAAGACTTGCGTCTGCCAATTTTTTCACTTGTTTATCCTTTCTTTGTCTAATTTATGCAGCCCCAGAAAGTTAACCTAAGATGGGCAGAGGGGAAGATTCTCTCCTCTGTTGTAGATGAATGAGACATCTCTGTTCATCCAAAATATAATTAATTCATAATCCATCCAGTTCCATGGAGATTTTTAGATGATCATTGATGAGAGGTGTTCCTGCAGCAAAATTTGAAATAATAAACCTTCCTTTAAATTTTGGTAAAATATTTTATAGTATAGCAAATTAAGTATAAGCAATACATAACCAGTTTTATATAAATATCACCTTAATAGGAGTAAATAACAAATTCTTTCATTAGCAGCTACTATTCCCCCAGAATAGCAAATACACACACCAATTTTTTTCATCAGAGTTAATTCTTCTATTCAATCACTTAGGTCATACACATGACAAGCCTCTAACCTGGTAGAGGCCATGCCATGCATTCTAGTCCACTCTAATGGTCACAGTGCACAGGATACACAGTGAGGAATTGATCATTTTCTTCTACTGCATCCACTCAGAGGGTCATGGCTTTAAGTAAGAGAAAATGAGTTGTATATTTTAAGTAACTGCTTTGGAGGGGGATATATACAGAGGTATGTAACAGTGTTGGTGCCCATGTGTATGTGTATAGAGGCCAGCAGAGGGCATCAGGAGTCTATCACTCTCTAGATTACTACCCTAAGACTCTCTGAACCTAAAGCTGGACTGGCAGCCAGCAACTCTCCTAACCCTGCTTTGAGCAGGTTTCAGTAAAAGGTGCATGAAGGCAAGCCAGACTTTTCATGGATATTGGGATCTGAAATGAGGTCCTAATGCTAGGAACCAAATGTTCTTATTCACTAAGCCATTTCTGTAGTACCAGAGGGAGATACTTTTTAAAGTAAGGAGGAAATCAGGCTACCATACCCAGAGCTATGAAATATCAAACTTCGTCCCTGTAGATTGTTGGGTCTTGCAGTTTTTAGAAAGGAGCCCGGATTACTCTGTGGGCAGCAGTGTCTTTGTGTTGGGAGGGGAGGTGCAGTCCAGCAGGTCTGTGTTTTCAAAGGCACCTGACTGACAGCAGGAAAGAAAGAAAAGTGAAATGTCTCCACCGTGACTGTCCCCTCTCAGTGATGGGAGTGCAGGGGAAGCCAGTTTTGAGGCACAGAACTTCCCACAAGGCATTGATGAGTGAAAAGAGAGACATTTTCAAGCAAGCCTCTCCAACTGCACTTGACCCCAGACAAGCATCAGAGGCTGCCTTAGCATTCTATTGCTGTGAGGAGACACTGTGAATAAGGCAATGCTTGTAAAAACAAAAGCGTTAAGTTGGGGGCTTGCTGACAGGTTTTAGACAGTTAGTCTGAGATCATCATGGTGGGAAGCAGACAGACGTGGCACTGTCTAGAGGATGAATGCTTTCCCCAGCTAGGAAATTCAGTACCATAGCTGACTTCAGGAATAGAAATGAGAACTGGGGATAGATAGCAAGGTAGGTAGATTTAGAAGGAAAGTGAGTAAACACTGTACCCCACCTGAGGGCTGGTGTGGTCTGGGGACTTGAGATCACAAGTGTCTGAGACTCTCCAACAGCTTCCCATCATATTGCTGCTGCTTGCATCAGATGTCAAAGGCAGATGCTGTCAGGTGCTGATGCTACAAGGCGCTCCCACTGATACACTGTCTGAAATGCTCAGTTACTTAGTTTACCTTTTCACAATTTGTTTCACTTTGATGTAAATGTTAATGCTCAAGAACAGTTCAATAATCCATTCATCTCTAGAGACCATGGCACCGTCACCGTGTCCATCTGCACTTGAAGAAGGACATCAAACCTGGGAGAGTTGCTGTCACTGGGTGTTTCAGTGGTGCCATGTTTTGTATCCTAGGGGAGATGATGAAGTCCCGTGTCAGCACTGTTGTGGAAGCAAGCCAGCTCATGGTGGACAATGCGGTCTACAACACCATCAAAAGGTAAGGGACATTGTCCCCCATTACCCCCTTGCAAATGAGGCACTGAAGCTCAGGTGAGATGATTCATGGTTCCAATGTTGTGGGCAGAAATGATAAAACAATGCTCAGTCTCCAACGCTTCACTCAGAGAAACACGGATCAAAAGCCTGTGGTCTAACTGGAGTTCAAGGTGCCATGATGACTGTCTGATGCCTGGTTAGGAATAGCATTAGGGTATCTTCAGGGGGAAAGGGTGTTGTATGCCTCTGGCTTGGTGGCTAGCCACTGGGAGGTCACTGTTATAGCATGAGGGTATATTCAGGGGGAAAGGGTGTTGTATGCCTCCGGCTTGGTGGCTAGCCACTGGGAGGTCACTGATGCACTACCTCAAGCATGGAACCAAAGCTGCCTGTCATTTTTTCCTGACATCATATACTCATTTTTAATTTTTTAAAGAAAATTTTATAATCTTACTGTATGTTTGTACATGTTTTATTCACATGCATATCTCCGTGCCATGTGCACACCATAGGCCTGCTGTGGCCAGATGTGGGCATCAGGTCTACTGGAACTGGTTTTACAGGCTGTTGTGAACCACAGTGTGGGTGACGGGAATCTCCTGTGGGCCCTCTAGAAAAGAAGTCAGTGTTCTGAACTCTGAGCCGTCTCTCCAGGCCCTGACATCATGCTTTTAAATATGTAGCAGACACCAGGGCTAATGGTATCATGGTGTCTCCTTAGATGTTCAGAAAGCATCAGAAAACATACTAGGTTTTGTCTTCACACACTTATCATTTTATTGGAAGTTGGTGAAAAGTTACAATGTCTCTTAAGGCTAAGTTATTACTTGACATATCCTGATTTTACTTCAAAATTCTATTATTCCAGGTAGAAAAATTGTTTCATTATTGCACATTGGCTACTGACAAATTTTTACTTGACTATTAAAAAAGACTGAAGGTGAAAAAAAGAAGGAACACTGGAAGATGAACTGATGTGAATCATGAAGGAAGACAGGGAGGTTCTCAGTAGTGCAGGATGCCCCTGGGAATCTTAGAGCTGGAGAGTTCCCCATTGGAGGTAGGAGACGTGGCAGAGAGCTTGTAAACCCGAAAGGGCTTCATTGTGCCGACCTTGGTGCGGGAACTGCAACTGATGGCGTATGGGGGCCTCATGACTGCACCGTTTGGGGAGGAAGGGGCATGAGTCTCAGGCATAAGGGCCCTTAGCCTTACAAGTGTAACAGTACCTACCAGGCCTGGGGTTTTAGAAATTTAGCCCTTGGCAGGGACTAGTACTATAGCTCTTGGACTAGGGTCTAAGAGCCTTGACTCTAAGGAACGGACAGCTGCGAATACTCCATCAACCATCATCTGCTCGTTCTCTTTTCTGGCTTCCTTTGTCTCAGCCCTCCACTCCCTCCCTCATCTTTCCTTCTGCTTCATTCTTCCTGCCCTAGCTGCTCTCAACCTGATCAGCTGCTTCCTCGGTGGTCAGTAGCCAGATGCTCAACCTCCCCCTCCATCCAGCCTCCGAGCTCCGATCTCAGCCATCGAGGCTTCGGTTTTGGACCCATTGCAGTCTTGCCCCAGCTCCAGTCTCACTAGAGTTCTCTGCTAGAACCCCAGACAGCTCTTCTAAGGAGACAGAAATGGTTCATCAAGGACCATGACAGCAAAAGACCTGGGGCTGGGGTCTTTGGTACGATATCCATGGTGTATTCAATGGTTAGTTCTGGCATAGTGATAGCCAACTGTTAGACTAGCAGGCTTTTTTGTTTGTTTGTTTGTTTGTTTGTTTGTTTGTTTGTTTGTTTGTTTTTTGCCTCAAAGCAGCTAGAGCAGTAAGGGAAAGTGTAGTGATAAGAGTGAAAGGGGAGCAGGCCCTGCTTTTTGTCCAGTCCAGCTCCCGCACGGCTAGCTTATACCCCGAAATAACAACACACAAATTGTATTCATTTAAGCAC
>LOEQ01010592.1:0-23989 GCA_001685075.1 Bramus lutescens | reverse complement strand
GCAGTTTCTTTATTAACCAATGAAAGTAACACATCGACAGATGACCCTCCTACAGGAAAGTTCATCAACCACTAAATAGAAAGACAGATCACCCTGCACCCAAAATATTTGCCTGTTTACAAAGGCAAACAGCAGAAAGGGTGCTCAAAATATAAACATTAAAACATCCCATTTTCCCTCTTAATGATGTCCTTTGCTCAAATAAGCGTTAGGGAAATGTCTCTGTCTTTAGGGGCCTTGCTTCTGTCTACCATTAGCATCTCAGGAAGGTAAAGCCCTGCTAGTGGTGAGTGACAATGTCCTCCTCCTCTGAACTGAGGCCTCCTGACCTCTGTCCATTCCCTTGGAGCTTTGGTCAATTCATGTCCTAGATTGCAAATTAAATAACCTGTCTCCTCAAGACTCAGGACTTCATTAGATCTTTTACAAATATGTGAGCATGTAAAAAATATAAGTATTTAATATGTCATATTTTATACCATGGACACTGGTAAACAGCCACTCATTACCAGTGTATTGAGGGGTGTGTGTGTGTGTATGTATGTATGTATGTATGTGTCTCAACACTGCTACTGTCACACATACCTACCTTGCAAAAGCTACTCGCCTTACATGAGTTAAGTGTTAAATTTCTCATCTACAAAACTGTCACAATCATAGTATTTATGCCCTGAGGTTTTAAAGTCTTATTTGTATTGCATATTTTGGGATCTGCAGCATGCTGTTTTTGGATATATACAGAGATTGGAAATGGTTACAAAAGGCACTGTCATCTGAAGTCACTGGTCTTGTTCTGTGATAAGAGCAGCTGTGCTAAAGTAGTCCCACGCTAGCTCAGAAGGGAGTATAACAAAGGGGTCTTTATTCAGGGGTAGACACACAGATCAACAGTCCTCTGCACAAGAAGGGAACAGGAACCAAATCCAGCAGCTGAGAGAGAGAGAGAGAGAGAGAGAGAGAGAGAACACATTTCTACATTTGTTTTTATAATATTCAAGAGCATACCCAAAGTGGTCCAGCATCTCAAAGGTCATTGGCTGAAGGAATTTCCCCAATACCTCCCGCTTTTGTCTAAATACGAAATACAAAACTAAATGCAATAAGAACAGATATCAAGTATAAAAATTATAATTAAAACCAGCATAAATAATATTAAGCAAGAAACATATGCTAAACATTTCAATAATTATCCTATCCTAAGGAGTCTAAGTCTTGTATTAGAAATGGCTTGGCTAAGTCATGAGAGGAAAGTAACTATGACTATCGAGTCTTCAACCCCATCAAAGACCTGAGAAGGGAAATAATATTACTTGAGTAAATAGTAAGTACAATCAAACAACTTCCAAAATGTGCAATAAATGACAGAGACAACTGACTACCTGGGCAATCACCCAAAGTCTCATTTGCAATGTTGAAGCAACCAAAATTTGGTGAAGTCATAGAGTAACTGACAGACCATTTTCAGAGGCAGGAAAATCTTCAAAACCGTCTTACCCTGTCTTAGCAAGGTTTGGGGGTCTTTTTTCTTGTATCCTGCTTGTCTAGTTCAGACACCATGCATTTTGTCAGTGGTAGAAACATGGGCAGGTGTTTGCTCAAAGGCCAGTTTTGCCAAGAAGCAAACAAGCTCCAAGTGGAGTGTCTTCTGTGCCCAACATTCTCTCAGGAATAGATTGGTGCTGCCAGGAGCAATTGTGTCTCACATCAACAGAACCCTAAGATATTTAAATGCCATCTTCTACAGTTCTTTGAAGTGGCTCGCGACTGCCTGCAAGCTTTGGGTTCCTTGATATTCTGGCCAACTCAATTCTCCATATATGAACACATTGCTCTTAATTAACTAAATTTAGTAATTAAGTGCCAGGCAATTCAGGCCTATCCCAACAAAGTTTTTCCTCAGGGTTAGGGACATTAATTAAGGATTGATTATAACTGATATAGGGTTGGGGGTTGGGGTGGAAATTTTGTAGGCTCAAGGATTTTTTTTTAAAGGAGAGAAAATTGAATGGGATAATAGGTAGATTAGTGTGAGCTTACTCACACTAATAATAATAGTGAGTAATAGAGTGAATACTTATTAGCTATTGTTTACAGACAATATACATTGGTATAGAGTCTTGTATATTGATACAAATTCAAATAATATTTGTTATGTTTAATATGCTCCTATTTCTGTTTACAGTATTTGTACACCTATGCAAAATTATTTTGTCGTATTGTATGCATGCATATTTCTACCTCTGCTTAAGACATTTTGGATATTGATACAATTTTAGGATATTTTTATCATATTGCACTATACATTTCTACCTCTGATCAAGATACTTATATATTGTTTACATTTTGAGGTCATTGTCCTCACTTGCTGCCCAGTTGCTTAAAGATTCTTTAATATTTTAATATTAAATTTTACTATTTAAGCTATATAGATATTAAGAATTATAGGTCAGTAGTCATTCATGTTTGTCATACTTATAGTTAAACTAATCAGGTTCTTTAGATACATAGAGATTGTATTTCACATAAATAATCTTCAACCCCTTCACAGACCACTAAGCTCAGATTTTTCCATAGGCTCTGGAAATCAAATTTGAGTATTTATATGCTTGTTCATCAAGCACTCTTGCCAGCTGAACTGCCTCCCCAGCTCCAACTAACTTATGTCTCCATATGCTCTAGAAACCTCAAGAAAAGAGAGGTCCTTTCGCCCGCCCAGCTTCTCTCTTTTTCCAAGCTGCCAGAGTTCACCAGTGGAGCTATTTCCCGAGCAGCAGAGATCATGGAAACATCAATACAAACCTTGAAACGGGAACAATCACAGTTCTTCACAGGTAAGTGGCCACGTGCCTCTGCTTAAACCTATGCACAATCTCTCATTTGTGTTATTCTAGGAAATACAGTTTCTCTGGTATTTGAATACTATTTAGAAAAACATGCCTTTGAGGGTCTAAAATAAACTGGGGACGTTCTTATAATCTTCCCATCTAGTGAAATTTGGTAAAAAAAAAAAAAAACCTTCCTTCATAGGAGTTCTTTGAAGAAACATTCATCCAGGGTGTGTCTTGTCATGGCAAGCAGGGGGATGCAGATGCAGCTTCCCAGTTTGTAGCCAGGGCTTCTGACTTAGTCAGTTACTCAAGGAATGTGACAGCCACATGGGCTTTCCCAAAAATGAGGTGAGTCTGCTGTCTCTGGGCTCACATGGCAGCTGCAGTGGAGCACATTGGAAGAAAATATAAACCGCCTCGGATCAAAACTTCTGCGGAGCTGAGATACTGAAGCCAGCATGGGTACCACCTAGAGAGCACCATAATTTCTGTGGTGACACACTTAAAAATGAGCTTTCTTTTAACAAACTCCGTGAGATCTATTTCCAATTCAGTGTTGTGAGCTGCTTGATTGTTAATGCTGCTTTGCCTGACTAGGTGAATGTGTTTTAAATCAAGATGAACCACAATTCTCAGACTCAGATCCTACACTGAACAGCTAAGTTAAATTGGTTTTTTGTTTGTTTGTTTTTAGAGACAGTGTTTCTGTATAGTTTTAGAACCTGTCCTAGAACTTGCTCTGTAGACCAGGCTGGCCTCAAACTCACAGAGATGCACCTGCCTCTGCCTCCCGAATGCTGGGATTAAAGGTGTAAGCCACTAGTGCCCAGCAAGTTTAATTGATTTTTATAGCAATCAAAAAGTCATTCCTAAAAGAGGTTTGCTTCAGACCACATAGTTGAAAGACCTTCCTAGGAACTTTGGCCCCTACCTAGTAATGATATCAGCTCAGACAGTAGTGGAAGTGATGTGGGGTGACCTGCCCCAAGGACAGGAGCCTACTAGCTCCTCCTTTCATTTTATAAGGCTCTCAGCCCAGGCCCGAGTGAGAGCACATTGGGAAGGCAGGCCATACTGTGAAACTAGAGAGTTCTACCCTAAAGAATGTTGTAAAGTTATTTGGCTATAGGCTCTGCTACTCCAGAACATTTAAGATATCATAAGGGAGGTGACAGAATTGGTAAGAAAAACAGTAAACATAAACAAAAAAATCCTTCATTCACAGGCTCTAATTTAGAGAAGTTTATAAGAGAAAAGAACCCATAGGAGAAAAGAATAAAGGCTTTTGTAGAGGAAGGAAGGAATGCCTACAGGAAGATACATATCCTTTTTAGGGCTCCCCTGAAGCAGTAGATAATTGTGAGATGAGAATGTCACCATTGCACAGATATAATGAGTTGGCCCCAGCGATGTGTCCTGTGAGATGGGTGACATCTCTAAGAAGTGGCCTACTGGCCTTTCCTCCTGGAGCCTCATGGTTCTTAGGTTGTTTTTCTGAATCTTCACGAAGCAAAAGAATAGAAAAAACCCCCACACTCCTATCAATGAAGATGCTCAGGGGGGTTAAATGAAGGCGTATATGACTGGGAAGGAGATGGCAGGTTTTCTCCGAACGGTGACAGAGGCTACACAGGAAGCCCCAGTGCAGATGTTGAGGCTATGGCTCATTGTTGGAAAGGGATTTTATCTGGTACTGATGTTATCTGGTACTGATGTTGTCACACACATTCTGGACTATCTTATTATGTAGATGTCCTATCAGCAGACCTTCTGGGAACCATCGCCAACCTGTCAGGATGCTTGCCTTTCATGCTGCCGCCAAGATGTCCTGATACCTGCCTGGCAAATAAGTACCGGCCCATCACCGGGGCTTGCAACAACAGGTACTTTGTGCAGACCCTCTACCGGTCATGGGCCCCTCACGGCTTGATCTCGATTACAAGCCATTATGAAGTAGGCTCTAGATCCTTGAACTGCGACCATCCACCCGCTCTGTGCTGCATTCTCCCATACTCCAGCTACTTGACCTTGCCACCCTCAGGCTGCCCTGCACTACAGATACAGACAGCATAGGGGAACTTTCTTGCTCTGTCTCACCCCTGTTTTCTGAAATCACAGATGGATTATCCTCACCTAATGTCTCAAGTTCAGTACTTAGGCAGCATCCTTGACTTCTCCACACATATCTCCTGCCTGTCTCTAGTGTGTTACCAGGACTTTCCGCTTCTCCTGCCAACTGTAACTGAAAGACGAGTTTGGCCATCTGCCACAAGGCATCAGCTCCTGTGGCATGTAGCTCTTGATTTCCTCCACGTATGCACCCAGTGTCAGAAACAAAACCCTCACAATGCTTCCTGCTCTTCTTGACCTCATTTGGCTTCAGAGCAAGAGCCCAGCTCAGTATTTCCTGGGGCACCCCACCTAGTCCAGCCAGCCACTTATTCACATCAAAACTTTGCTTGCTTTCTTCATGTGTATCCAATAAATGTGTAGTTAATATGGGTAATGGACACTATCTGCAGGAAGCCCCTGGAGGGAAACACTGTATACATCCTAATAAATCTTTGGGGTTATTTCTGCACAGCTGCCAGTAGATGTCAGTCCTTGATTGGTTACTGCCAACCCTCAGTATGTACTGATGTTAGGTAGTTTTCCCCTGGTATCATTCCATGTGTTAGAGACAGTCTTACCTCCCTGACTTGAGTTTCAACAGCCAAGGTATTAATGTGGCCACACACTCCCACACTGTTGCTTAACTCTTCAGCTGGGCAGGCTCCTCTCACCAGGACTCTAGCTGCCTCTGTCAGACTCTGTTTCTGCAGACATCATGAAGTTTCATATGGCGTCGCTTCTCCTGTCTTGACTATGGAACACCTACCCCAAGTTCAGCAGTGGACTTCTTAGTGCCCAGATGACCACTTACCCAGGAAATATCAGGGTGTTTCCCTCGTGGGCTGCTTCCACTAGATTTCCAGTGAATCTCAGCTTTGGGCACATTTTAGCCTCTGTCTCCAGAGCCTGCACTGGTCTTGGGTCGCTCTGTTGTGCATCCAGCCCTGGTCACATGTCTACAGCCTGTCCTTTTTCCAGCTCAGAGTTCTGCCATGTATGTAGCCGCAGGGTCCTTCTGGAAATTATCTCTAGCCTTGACCCAAACTTCATGGTCCAGCCTCATTTTTCAGCTCCTGTTAGAATAGAGGCTACTGCTTACTATCCTGTATCTTTCTTTCAATGGGTCCCACTGAGGATGTCTTAGTTTTCTGCTTCTGTTGCTATGTTAAAGCACCCTGACAGATGCAGTTGAAGGGGGGAATGGTTTATTCTGACTTACAGTTCTGGGATACAGCATTGTGGGGAAGAAAGTGTGTCATCTTGAAGCGCTCACACCATAGCCACAGTCATTAAAGAGAACCCTGAATATCTGTCTGCTGTTTGGCTGGCTTCCTCCGCTCTATTTACTCCAGGCTCCCCCACCTAAGTAATGGCCTCACACACAGTTAAGGTGGACAGAGGCTTTTATCAGATGATGCTAAATTCTGTCAGGTTGATGATCAATACTAACCATCAGAGAGGGCTTCTAATCCATCATCTTACCTGTAAGTTCCTCATTTGGTACATTATGTGGTATGTGTAGTAGGGACTGAGGAAGGTTTTGTGTGTATCTACATAAATGACATTAGCTGTATTACAAACATTATTGCTTACATGCTGAATTCCATTCGTGCCTTATCATGAACCAAGCAACCTCAGATATGTGCGAGCTTTTTGCTGGCCTCTGGTAATTAGGGGAAGGAGGATACACAATTGATCACAGAGGTCTTACCCCTCTTAGAGAAACAGCCAGTATGCCTCTTACCACAAAGAATAGCCAATGGTTGCTTTCCAGAATTGTTTCTCAGACCTGGGTGTGTCCTGCCTCCCAGGTAGGCTCTTTTCTTCCACCCTTAATGACATCTTATTATTGAGCCTTTTCCTCTGCTGGGGTGCATTAGCAGGAGCCTTCAGCTTTATTCATGAAGCTCTAAGGAACTGATGACTATTCTTGATCCCCAGGAGTCAGAGAACTGTATCTGCTCCCTATCCTCAACCCCACACTGCTCAGAATCCACCAGAAACACGGGTGGTTTTTTTCTTCTTTTTAAAACAGTCTCTAAGAGAATATCTAGAAAAGGGAAAGCAAGCTTCCTAAAATGCAACCACATACAGAAGCCTTTGGTGTGCTTCGGTAGGCAAAGAGCTCACCCTGAAGGGTAGAGAGAAAGGAGCATCCTTCCAGACAGTAGTAGACCTGGAAGGTAAAGATGCTGAGCAGCCATTATTAAACATACCCTGTTTATGCATGTTGGGTACTGCTGAGGGATTGCAAGCATGATCTAGTTCAAAATCATGTCTCTGTCCTCAAGACCTAAACATACAGACCTGATGAAACAGATACTATTTTACAAGTCTTGTGTTAAGCAAGTGCCTCCTGGAACATAGAGGAGGGATAAGAGCCCCCAAAAGAGTTGAAGGGAGGCCAGCCCTTCTAGCATAAATAGATTACACAACAACCATGTTCATGAGAGCTTGCTGCTGTTTGTATGGCTTTCTCTGCTTTGATAACCCATGCTCCCCTGACTAGAAAATGGTAGTTCCTCCTGAGTAGTTCCTGGGAATAGAGATGTATATCTACCTCAGGAAGCAGCCTTCTCCTTAAACTATATTGGAAAGAAGGGGCAATGTGGAACTCTAAGAGAAGAGAAGGAATAGCAGGATTGGGGCCAAGAGTCCTCTCCTGAAGGGGGATGCAGATATATGTAGCACTTCTTAGAGCACAGCCTGAGCTCCAAAGCTTGGCCCTTGAGGAGTTAGTCTGACCCATCCGAAAAGGATGGTAGCAGATGAGGACAGGACAGGGCAGAGCGTGAATTCCAACCCTGTGATATCATGCCCAAGACTTGACCTCTGGAACAGAGTGCAGATGAGAATTGCCCCAATCTGCCAATCATACACGTCCTCTGGATCCCAGTGATAAAAACTATGCCACCATGAAGTGACTCTTTAGCATCTACCTTCCTTGTGCTTTGGCCCAGACTTGAGCCTCAAGAATGTCCCAGTGTAACTCAGCATGCTTTTTCAAGGAGAGCTGCCCTGGAGAGCAGGAAGTGTAAGTGGTGGCCATGACTGACCTCAGGGTGCTACGGCATCTCAGAATCAAAGCAGGCCTTTCAACCTCTGGAAAGCATGTGGTGACCCCTGATGGCCTGGCCCCTCGTGGTCTTATCAGTCTCTCACCAGAGTTGACTTGAGGGAGCCTAACCTTTGCCTGGTAATCAAGTTTGCCAACTGTGCCTCCTACACAAAGACAGACACATGCCATGGTCAGGAGATCCCTACTCAGGGCCAGCTTGTCCGTTTCCCTACAGTGCTGATCTATGAACATTTTCTGTTCAATACAGTCTAAAGACTCAGAAATAATTCCTAGGGGAAATGACAGACTCTGAAAAGAAAATGTGATGGGTGTGTCTGCTACCAGAAGAACTCCCAGCTCCCGTCTGCACACAGAGTATAATTTGCTGTACAGCTTTCTATAGGCGCTCCCTAACAATTAAACTTTGAGTTTATCTTCCAAGTGCACTGTGAAATGACTTAATTCCTGACAACTGACAGCTTCAATTAGGGCCTTTCCAGAGCACTAACTAGCAGCAGGTGTGATGCTCTAGGAAGGCCTGATGACTTCTGTGTGTCTGCATGCATGGTGAGTGCTTATCCTAGATGTGTGTCTTGTGGGCACACATTCATAGGCACCTTTAATGCCTCCTTTCCATCTGTGTTTCAATGTAACCCATGAAATCGTGATACTTTGGGGAGTTTTCCTGGGAATAATTAACACCATCAACTCCTCTGGGGAAAGTCTATGCATTGCTAGTTAAGCTGCTACTTTAAACAACAATTGTTACAAACATGAGCCCATGCAGAGTCTAAATCATACTTTAAAATTAAAAAGGTATCACTTAATAATGTGGAATTAGATAATAAGAATCAAAACAACTCCTCTTGAGGAGGTGGGTGATGCGGGTGTCCTGAAGGCCTCTCAGACCATCACATGGGTACCAGTGACTCCAGAAGATAGATGTCCAAAACTCTTGAAAAAGTCCACATCATACCAGTTACAGAAAAGTACATTCCTCAGTCTGAGAGACCCCAGTGTGCTTCCCCGACCACAGCAAGGACAAGCCCACCTCCTAGATGGTTTAATTTTCTCCAGGAGAGCAGCTTTTGCCAAAGATCCCCCTAAGCTGGATCCGAGACAAGCTTTGGAAGTGTAGTGAACTCCTTGGACCACTGTATGGCTGTTCAGGCGTGCTGAGTTCTCTGTGTGCCTACTCCATGCAAAGCGGCCATCATCCTCATTCACGCTAATTCCACCTTCCTGCTGAGAAGGCAGCATGTCTGCATACGTGAAAAGAAAAGCTAATCTCATCCATGACCCAGGGCTATTCTGCTTTTCCCTGTGTGTTTGGGCTGGGGAGATGTCCACAAAACCAAACCGAATGGCATTTCCCAGCATGCTCCCTTTTCAGCTGGAGGTACAGGGCTTCTTTGTTATAATGTGAAACATTGAGAAGACCGTGGTCCTGGTGCCTGTGCCTAAGTCGTGGTCACTAGAGCTATGCAGGAAATAAGGTACCACTCTCCTGAAAAGCATGCTGGGGAATGTCTCTGCTCACTGCTGCTGTCAGCATGTTTACACGGCTATCGTGAATCCAAGCCTAATAAAAGGAGAACTACAGAGAAATGCAGAATGAGACATCGAAGCCACTGGGGATGGAGGCTCTTTCAGCACCTGCTGACAGGTGTCTCTGTGCGGCCCCCCACAGCCCAAGGGCTCCAGAGCAGTGTGAGGCACTCAGTACTGTCCATCTGGAGTCCTAGCAAACAGCCGACCCTAACTGTATGGATCCAGGGACAGTGTGTCCACAGCAGCACCCCAGTGTTCCTGAGCACTGTAGACCTCCTAGAGAACTGTTGAAATAGGAAAGCCACCAGGAAAGAAAGAAACCACAGTGAGGCTGTGTAAGCATTATGTTAGTTTTGTCTGCGTGCAATAGGGCCCTCTCTTAAGAGCTGTATTTTATGGTGCACTAATAAGGAGCCGCTGACTGTAACAATAGGGCTGACTATCTTCATGTTACTAATTAAAAGCACTACTCCAACGCCTACCTTGAGCCAGCTAGTTGGGCAAGATGTCCATGAAATACTAATAATAGAATTGTTTGCCACTTACTGTCTCTCGAGACTCACAAGTCATCAAGCCTCCTTTGGAGCATCATGGCTGGTTGCTAACTAGTCCTTCTGGAATGCTGTAGGGAAAGCAACAGACAAGCAAAGGATGAAGCCTTTGCCCTCTGGGGTCATTTTAAGCAGTTCTTTGTAACTGCTAGCCCCTCCTCTGCAGCAAATCTTAGTCAGTCACACAGAAAAAGGGTTGCAATGGTTACAATGTCTAGGTAGATAAGGAAAATCAGTATGGAAGACTCGAAAAGATCTTAAAAATCACTTTTCCCTGGGCTAGGGAGAAGGCTCGGCTTGTAAGTTGCTTGCCACTCAGGATGAAGACTGGGTTTTGAATCCCCTGAGTCCCTGTAAATGCCAGATAAGTATGGCAGTTTGTTTATAACCCCAAGCTCAAGGGGGCAGAGACAAGGGAATATCTAGAGTAGACTGGCAAACTGGGTAATATGCCAGACTACCCAAAATGGTGGGGCATTGGTTCAACAAGAGACCCTGCTCAACATGGAAGATGGAGAGGAATGGAACTGGATACCTGACATAAACCTCTGTCCACACAGGCAACTGCATACACATGTGCATGCACACACATGAATACACACATGCAAAAAGAAAGTCACTTACCTCTCTACAATTCTGTATTCTGAGGATATATATAATTTCCAAACAGCAATTTCCTTTTGCTCCCTTTATTGAAAATAGATTCTTTTCTCATATAATATATCCTGATTATAGTTTCTCCTCTGCCTGCTCCTCCAAGTTCCCCTCCCATCTGGATCCACTCCCTTTCTGTCTCTCATTGGAAAAAGAACAGGCTTCTAAGAGATAACAAAAACATAACAAAATGTAATAAGATAAAACAAAAGACGCCACATAAAAGTTGGACAAGGCAAACCAACAATTAAAAGAGCACCAAGAGAAGGTACTAGAATCCAGAGACCCACAGTTTCACACACTCTAAATCCAATAAAATGCTAAACTGAAAGCTATAAAACACACACACANAGAGAGAGAGAGAGAGAGAGAGAGAGAGAGAGAGAGAACGAGAGAACCTGGTACACGCCCATGCAGGCCCTGTATTGCTGTGTCGGTCTCCATGAGCTCATTTTCTCTTTGCTCAGTTGATTTTAGAGGGCCTGGTTGGTTCTCTCGGTGCCCTCCATCCCTTCTGGTTCTTGTACACTTTCCCTCTCCTCTTCTGTGGGATTCCCTGAGCTCTGACAGGAGTGATGGGGTGGAGACATCACATTTAGTGTTCCAAGGTCTCTTTCTCTCTGCATTGTGTCTAACTGTGGGTCTCTGTATTTGTTCCCATCCTACTGCAAGAGGAAAGCTCTCTGGGGATGGCTCAGTAAGGAATTGATCTATGAGTATGGCAGAATATCATTAAGAGTCCTTTACAGCTACTTTTTTCTATAAGACCAGTACTATTTGGTTTTACCCTAAGGCTCTGGGCTATTTAGCCTCTGGTTCTTGGTCACCCAAGCAGTGCCAGGTAGGGGTTTCCTCTCTTGGAGTGGGCCTTAAGTCAAATCAAACATTGGTTGGTTCCTCTCACAAGCTTTGTGCCGCCATTGTCCCGGCATATTTTACAGACAGAACAGATTGTAGACACAAGTATGTTAGGGAGAAGGTTCCAAATAGACACCAGTTTGACCTCTCCATGTTCAATGAGTTGTGTGTTGTCTTCAGCAATAGGGTCTTGCTTTCAGCTTGTGGAAATAAACCTATTGTTTTGGCAACAGCCTGGGTGTTTGGGGATTTCCATAGGACCCCTTTGGCAAACAACTCAATTGTATGTAGCCTAGCCACCGTACTGGAAACTTTGAAGACAAGAGCTAGCCAGTGGGATTTCATCCTCCTGATCATGTATCTTAGGAAATTTCCATTCCACTAGGCTTCCATACCACCCCTCAATCATAGATGTCTCTGCCTGCATTTCTTCCCTCAACCCAATCTCTCCTCTTTTCCCTGTCTGATTCTTCTGTTCCCATCCTCTTCACACCCATTCCATCTACAAAACTCTTTTCATTTCCCCCTCCCAGGAAGAAACAAATATTCCCCCAAGTCCCTTTCCTATACCTAACCTCCGTGGGTCTACAGATTTTAGCTTATTTATCATTTAATAATTAATAACCCACTTATAAGTGAATAGATATAATTATCTTTCTGGGTTCAGATTACCTCACTCAAGATGACTTTTTTCTAGTTCCACCCATTTGCCTGCACATTTCATGATATAATTTTTAACAGCTGACTAATACTCCATTGCATAAATGTACCACATTTTCTTCATCCATTCTTCTGTTGATTGACATTTAGGTAGTTACCAATTTCTAGCTATTGTAAATAGAGCAGCAATGAACAGGACTGAACAAGCATCATTTGGGTAGGATGAAGCATCCTTTAGGTAGATGCCCCAGAGTGGTTATAGCCGTATCTTGAAATATATAGATTCCCATCTTTCTGAAGAACTGGCAGACAGTGAACTTCCATCAGCAATGAGTGAGTGTTCCCCTTGCTCTACATCCTTGCTAGGATAAGCTGTCATTTGTGTTGTTTATTTTAGACATTCTGACAGGTGTAAGATAGAATCTCAAAGCAGTTTTTATTTGCATCTCCCTGATGCCTAAGGATGTTGAACCATTTTCAAGTTTTTCTCAGCAATTTGAGTTTCCTCTATTAAGAATTCTCTGTATAGGTATATTTTTACTTGGATTATGTGGGATTTTTGTATAGAATTTTTGTTTTTTTATTTTATTTTTTGAAAAGAAAACAGACTATCTTTTTTCATTTTACATACCAATCCAAGTTCCCACTCCCTCCCCTCCTCCCATTCCCTCTACTTCACCYTCACCCCCTATCCACWCCTCAGAGAGGGTRAGGCACATTGYTKTGRGGAAGRTCCAAGGCCCTCCCTACTATATCTAGGCTGAGCAAGGTATCCATCCAAAGAGAATAGGTTTCCCCAAAGCCAGAACAAGCAATAGGGAAAAATCCTGGTGCCATTGCCAGTGGCTACACAGTCTACCCCCAGCCGTACAACTGTCACCCCACATTCAGAGGACCTAGTTTGGTCCTATGCTGGTTCCTTCCCAGTCCAGCTGGTGTTGGTGAGCTCCCATTAGCTCAGGTAGACTGTTTCAGTGGCTGTCCCATCAGTTGCTGGATGAAGGATCTATGGTGACATTTAAGATAGTCATTAATCTGACTTCAGGATAAGGCCAGTTCAGGCACCCTCTCCTCTTGCTTGGGGTCTTAGCTGGGGTCATCCTTGTGGATTTCTGGGAATTTCTCTAGTGTCAGGTTTCTTGCTAGCCCATAATGTCTCCCTCAATCAAAATATCTCTTTCCTTGCTCTCCATCTCTGTCCTTCCTCCATCTCAACTATCCTGTTCTCTCAAGTTCTCACCCCTCCCCTTCTCCCCTCTTCTTCTCCTTCCACCCTCCTCTTGCCCCCCCCACCCCTATGCTCCCAATTTTGTCAGGCAATCTTGGATATTTCTGCTTTCCAGGTGTATCTATATGTTTTTCTTAGGGTTTGCCTTGCTACTTAGCTTCTCTGGGGTCATAGACTATAGGCTTGTTATCCTTTGCTTTACAGCTAGTATTTACTAATGAGTAAGTACATACCATGTTCATCTTTCTGGGTCTGGGTTACCTCACTCAAGATGGGTTTTTATAGTTCCATCTATTTGCATGCAAATTCCAATATGTCATTGTTTTTTACTGCTGAGTAGTACTCCACTGTGCAAATATACCACATTTTCTTTATCCATTCTTCGGTTGAGGGGCATCTAGGTTGTTTCCAGGCTCAGGCTATTACAAATAATGCTGCTATGAACATATTTGAACAAATGTCCCTGTAGCATGATTGAGCCTCCTTTGGGTATATTCAAAGTGGTATTGCTGGGTCCTGAGGTAGGTTGATTTCCAATTTCTGAGAAGCCATCATACTGATTTCCAGAGTGGTTGCACAAGTTTACATTCCCACCATCAATAGAAGAGTGTTCCCCTTATTCCACATCCTCTCCAGTATAAGTTATCATTGGTGTTTTTGATCTTAACCATTCTGACTAGTGTAAGATGGTATCTCAGAGTCATTTTGATTTGCATTTCTCTGATGACTAAGGATGCTGAACATTTCCTTAAGTGTCTTTCAGCCATTTGAGATTCTTCTGAGAATTCTCTGTTTGGTTCTGTACCCCATTTTTTATTAGGATTCTTTGGAGTTTTGATTTGTGAGTTTTTTATGGATTTTAGAGATTAGTCCTCTGTCTGATGTGAGGTTGGTGAAGATCTTTTTCCATTCAATAGGCTGCCTTTTTGTCTTATTGACTGTGTCCTTTGCTTTATAGAAGCTTCCCAGTTTCAGGAGGTCCCATTTATTTATTGTTGCTATCACTGTCTATTCTATTGGTGTTATGTTTAGGAAGTGGTCTCCTGTGTCCATGCATTAAAGGCTACTTTCCACTTTCTCTTCTATCAGGTTCAGTGTGGTTGGATTTATATTGAGGTCTTTAATTCATTTGGACTTGAGTTTTNCTTCAATTCCATTCCATTTGTCAATCTCTCTGTTTTTATGCCAATACTAAGCTGGTTTCATTACTTGTAGCTCTGTAATAGAGCTTGATGTCAAGAATCATGGTGATGCCTCCAGAAGCTCCTTTATTGTATAGGTTTGTTTTGGCTATCCTGGGATTGTTGTTTTTCCATATAAAGTTGATCATTTTTCTTTCAAGATCTGTGAAGAATTGTGTTGGGATTTTCATGGGGATTGTATTGAATCTGTAGACTGATTTTGGTAGGATTGCCATTTTTATTATGTTGATAATATCTATCCAAGAGCTTGGGAGATCTTTCCATTTTCTGGTGTCTTCTTCATTTTCTTTCTTCAAAAATGTAAAGTTCTTGTTCAACAGGTCTTTCACTACTTTGGTTAGTTTTACCCCAAGATATTTTATGTTATTTGTGACTATTGAGTTTCTCTCCATTTAAATTGTCTGTTAGCTTGCTGTATATTGCTTTTACTATGTTTAGATATATTCCTTTATATCCCTGATCTCTCCAAGACCCTTATTATGAAAGGGTGTTGGATTTTGTCGAATGCTTTTGCAGCATCTAATGAGATTATCTTATGTTTTTTATTTCAGTTTATTTGTGTGGTGGATTACATTGATAGATTTTTGAATGTTGAACCATCCCCACATCTCTGGGATGACGTCGACTTGATCATGATGGATGATTATTTTTGATGTGTTGTATTCGGTTTGACAGTATTTTATTGAGTACTTTTGCATCTATGATCATGAGTGAAATTGGTCTGTAATTCTCTTTCTTGAGTCTTTATGTGGTTTTATTTTCAGGGTAATGTAGCCTCATAAAAAGAGTTTGGCAATGTTCATTCTGTTTCTATTATGTGGAACACTTTGAGGAGTATGGGTATTAGCCCTTCTTTGAAGTTCTGGTAGGATTCTGCACTGAAACCATCTGGCCCTAGACTTTTTTGGTTGGGAGGCTTTTCATGACTGCTTCTATTTCTTTGTAGATTATAGGTCTATTTAAATTGTTCACCTGGTCTTAATTTAATTTTGGTATATGGTACCTAACCAGAAAATTGTCCATTTCCTTTAAGTTTTCCAGTTTTCTGAAGTACAGGTTTCTGTAGTATGACCTAATGATTCTCTGGATTTCCTTCATGGCTGTTGTTCTGTTCCCCTTTTCATTTCTGATTCTGTTCATTTGCAAATTCTCTCTCTCTCTCTGTCCTTTGATTAGTTTGGATAAGGGTTTGTCTATCTTGTTGATTTTCTCAAGGAGACAGCTCATTGTTTCATTGATTCTTTGTATTGTTTTCTTTGTTTCTATTTTTATTGATTTCAATTTGACTATTTCCTGTTATCTACTCCTCCTGGGTGAGTCTGTTGTTTTTTTTTTTCTAGAGCTTTCAGGTGTGCTATTAAGTTACTAGTGTGAGCTTTCTCCACTTTTTTTATGTAGGTACTTAGTGCTATGAACTTTCCTCTTAGCATTGCTTTTATAGTAACCCATAGTTTTGGGACACTTCATTTTTATTGAATTCTACAAAGTCTTTAATTTCTTTTTATCTTGACTCAGGGGTGGCTCAATTGCACACTGTTCAATTTTCATGAGTTTGTAGGCTTTCTGCAATTAGTATTGTTGAATTATAACTTTAAACCACGATGATATAGGGGGTTACTTTCTGTTGTCTGAGTTTCTGACCTGCCCGGTTCCCACAGTCTTTAGGTCCCAAAGAAATCACACAGAGAGTCTACATTAATGATAAACTGATTAACCCATTAGCTCAGGCTTCTTATTAACTCTTATAACTTATATTAACCCATTATTCTTATCTATGTTAGCCACATGACTTGGTACCTTTTTCAGCAGGGTATGTCACATCTTTTTTCTGTGCCTGGGCAGGACTGCAGAAAGAGCTTCTTGATTCCCAGAATTCTCCTGTTCTCATTGTCCTGCCTCTACTTCCTGTCTGATTGTCCCACCTATACTTCTGGTTAATGCTACTGGCCAATCAGCATTTATTTGAAACATAATTTACAGAATACAGAATTGTTCCACACCACTTCCCCCTCTTTTTTTTAAACAAAAGAAAATATCTATAGTCCAGTTTTTGGGAATGTGGGCATAGTATTTCAGGCTACTTCCTGCTGGTTGGGGGCACTGTAATCTTATGGGGACCTAAAGAAAATTTTAAATAATGATTAAGTCCTGACTAAAGTATCCTGTGAGTCTTGATCATCTCAGGCAGCAGTCTTGAACCTGTTCTGGATGTAGAACTCTGACATCTGGGCCATCTATTCCTACTGGAGATTTCTCAGATGGTCTTCCTTGATCAAAAAATCTGATTTTTCTTAATTCAATGAATCCACAACCTCTCATTTCCTATGGAAACAAAAATAAAATCTCTTCTCCAAAGTAACATATATTTTGACTTCAATTTTGAAGTCAAGTTATTTTCAAAATACCTATCTTGGATTAATTTAGCAGCATTTATAAAGAAACATCTTTGAGCAGCTGTTGCTCCTTCCTCAGCATTCAAACAGTTCAAAGAGAACATAACATATAGTATCCAGATTCTCTGTGTATTTTCCATCTTTATGTGGCTTTACTTTAACCTCTATTTCTTTTATTTTTACTTTTAACTTTTGGCTTTTTGAGAAAGATTCTCTGTGTATCTTTGTCCTGTAACTCCCTCTGTAGAGCAGGCTCTCCTTGAACTCACAGAGACCCACCTGCCTCTGTCTTCCGAGTGTTGGGATCAAAGGTGTGTTACCACCACACCACATCCAACTACTCACTGTCTTTCCTTTTTATTTTAAGGACTTTAACCTTTATCCTGCATATATTTTTAACACAGTGTAAACCATTTAGAGGTTTTCTTCATCTTTGAATCTCTCTTTACTGTATATATCTCTCTTTTTCTGAGCACATCTTTAATTTGCTAAGCAATATGGAGAAAATTAAAGCCGTGGCTTTGATGGCTAGATCTAGCCCATTCCTTAGTTTTCTGAGATTCCAGGCTCATGGCAGAGGTACCGGCTGTAACCACGTTTATTGCCACAACCCTATGGCATTTCAGGGTCCCTGCCAGGAAGCAAGCTGCAGCAGTGTACTTATAAACCACACCCAAATGCTCTGCAGTTGCACCACCTGTCTGAAAGAGTCAGCGTTTGCCCTGGCAGGATGGCCCAGAAGGCCGGCATTTTAAAACAGCGTGACTTTTTTTCCTGCTATGGCTTAAAACCAAAAAGCATGTGACCAGCTTTTATTAACATCATTTAAGTGTTTTGTGGCAGGACCTCTTTAAGAACTGCAGGGTTTTGCAGCTAAAGCTGAGTCAGGAAGCCTCTCTTAAATGAGAGCACTTGCTTGCCTCTAGCAAGCAGAGAGGACCTGAGAAATTGCTGTTACCAAGAATCCATGCTTTATTCTTTTCTGTCTCAAATTATTTCTTGAGCTCTCTCAGGCTTTAAGTAGATGTAGTTGTCCAAGTGGGCACCATTCTGTTGTTTGAGTTTTCTGTCCTGCCTGGTTTCTGTCCTCCCTCCCACCAGGTCCCACAGCCAGTTAGCCCCAAAGAAATCACACAGAAAGTCTGCATTAGTTATAAACTGATTGGCTCTTTAGCCCAGGTTTCTTATTAACTCTTATAACTTATATTAACCCATTATTCTAGTATATGTTAGCCACATGGCTCAGTACCTTTTTCAGTGGGGTGGATCACATCTTCCTTCTTCTGTGTCTGGACAGGACTCAGGAGGAATGGGCTTCCTCCTTCCCAGACTTATCCTGTTCTCATTGCCCTGCCTCTATTTCCTGTCTGGTTGTCCCGCCTCTACTTCCTGCCTGGCAACTGGCCAATCAGCATTTATTTAAAACATAATTGACAAAATACAGAATTGTCCCATACCAGTTACTCCTATTTTTTTTGTATCTGTTGAGGTTCGCTTTGTTACTGAGTATGTGGTTAATTTTAGGGAAGGTTTCATGAGGTGCTGAGAAGTTATATTCTTTTGTGTTTGAGTAGAATCTTCTGTAGATGTCTGTTAAGTTCATTTGAGTCATGACATCTGTAAGTTCTCTTATTTCTCTTAAGTTTCTGTCTGGTTGACCTGTTCAGTGATGAGAGTGGGGTGTTGAAATCTTCTGCTATTAATGTGTGTGGTTTGATGTGTGATTTAAACTTTAGTAATGTTTCTTTTACATATGGGTGCTTTTGTATTTGGGACATAGATGTTCAGGATTTAGGCTTCATCTTGATGGATTATTCCTCTTATGAGTATAAAGTGTCCTTCTTCATACCTTCTGATTGATTTTAGTTTGGATATTAGGATAGCTACAGCCACTTGTTTTGGGGGGTTCATCTGCTTGAAAAATCTTTTCCTAACCCTTTATTCTGAGGTGTGTTTCTTGTATACAGCAGGAGGATGGATCCTGCTTTCATATCCATTCTCTTAGTCTGTGTGTTTTTATAGGTGAATTGAGATCATTGATTTTGAGAGATATTAGTGGCCAGTGACTGTTAATTCCTGTAATTTTTCAGTGGCAGTGTTTGTGTATTTCCCTTCTTTGGGGTTTGCTGGTGTGAGATTATCTGTTGCCTGTGTTTTTCGTGGGTGCAGTTAGCTTCCTTGGGTTGGAGTTTTCCTTCTAGTACTTTCTGTAGGGCTGATTTGTGGATAGATATTGTTTAAATCTGGTTTTGTCATCAAATATCTTTTCTCCATCGATGGTGATTGAAAGCTTTGCTGGGTAAAGTAGTCTGGGCTACTATCTGTGATCTCTTAGTGACTACAGCACATCTGTCCAAGACCTTCTGGCTTTCATAGTTTCCATTGAGAAGTCAGGTATAATTCTGATAGGTCTGCTTCTATATGTTACTTGACCTTTTTCCTTTGCAGCTCTTAATATTCTTTCTTTATTCTGTATGTTTTGTGTTTTGATTATTATATGGTGAGGGGACTTTTTTTGGCCAATATATTTGGTGTTATGTGTGCTTCTTGCACATTCATAGGGATATCCTTCTTTAGATTGGGAATGTTTTCTTCTATGATTTTGTTTAATACATTTTCTCTGCCTTTAAGCTGAAGTTATCCTTCTATCCCTATTATTCTTAGGTTTGGTCTTTTCATGGTGTCCCAGATTTCCTAGCTGTTTTCTGTTAAGAATTTGTTGGATTTAATGTTTTCTTTTACTGATGAATCTATTTATTCTATAGTATCTTGAACAGCTAAGATTATTTCTTCCATCTCTTATATTCTGTTGGTTATTCTTGCCTCCATAGTTCCTGTTCATTTACCCAAATTTTCTATATCCAGAATTCCCTCAGTTTGTGTTTTCTTTATTGCCACTGTTTCAGTCTTCAAGTCTTGAACTGTTTGAATTGTCTGCTTCACCTGTTTAATTGTTTTTTCTCTTTTTTTGAGAGATTTATTGATGTCTTCCAATTTTTTGTCTTTTTCTCCATTTATTTAAGGGAGTTTTTCATTTCCTCTTTAAAGCTCTCCATCATCCTCATAAAGTTACATTTAAAATCATTTTCTTCTGCTTCTTCTTGGCTAGGATGTTCAAGTCTTTCCTGTTGTATGACCACTGGGTTCTTAGGTTGTAAAGTGAATTCTTGCATTGACACCTACCCATCTCTTCCTCCACTTGGTGCTGGCAGTATCTTTGCCACTTTATCCAATTCTTGCAGTGGCTATCTGTGTCTTTGGGAGCTGTTCTTGGTCTGCTCTGTACTGTTGCTATCTGTGTCTCAGGGAGCCACTGGGGTCTCTCTTGGCCTGCTCTCTTGATTCACTCTGTGCAGTCACAGCCTGTACTTCAGAGTTCCTCTCTTGGTCCTCTCTGTGTAGTTGCACCATCATGGTCCCCTTGTGTAGTAGCAGGCTATGTTTCAGAGTTCCACTGAGGTTGTGGGGGATAGGAGGGTTGGAGGCAGAGTGGGACTTGTAGCTTGCAGGGTCTGATCGATGGGGTCAGGGTGTTGGAGCAGCCTACCTGCAGCTGTGTATCATTTTCTTATGTTCTTTATATATTTGGGCTATTAGTCATACATTGGATGTGAAATTGGTAAAAATCCTTTCCCACTCTGTATGCTTATGCTTTGTCTAAATGTCAGTGTGCTTTGTCTCACCGACATTTTTCAGTTTCATGAGTTCCTAGTTATTAATTGTTATCTTAGTGCCTGGGCTATGGTGTTCTCTGCAGAAAATGTTTTGTGCCAGTAAGTTCAAGGTTATCCTCTAATTCCCTTCTATCAGGTCAGTGTACCTGTTTGTTTTGAGGTCTTTAGTCCTTTTGGAGTTGAGTTTCATGCAGGGTGATAAGTACGGCTCTATTTGCCTTCTCCCACATGTAGACATCCAGTTTGACCAGCACCATTTGTTTATTTTGTGGGTGAAGCTTGCCACTCAAATCCCTATTCAAATTATTCGTTTATTTTTATTTCCAGAATTCCCCCAATTTGTGGAATTTTCTGTTTACTTACACTGATTTTTTTTCCTTTTTCACATCTTGAAAGTTTTATTCTTTTTCTTCCACTATGTATCTGTGTTTTCATGGATTTCTTTAAGGAATCTATTCGTTTTCTCTTTAAGACTTCTTTCTTTTTATACAGGCTGTGTAAGGCCTTTCTTTCTTGTGTTTCAGCTATGTTGGAATTTTCAGGGCCTGTTGTAGTATGGTTCCTGGGCTCTATTAGAGATACATTGTCCTGCCTGTTATTGAATGTGTTTTTAAACCCTGGTGTCTAGGCACCTGAGATTGAAATGATTATAGGTCTAGGTACAGGTATCTGGGTTTGGGGGTTTTTTGTTTTGTTAGGTTGGTGTTTTGTTCCTTGTTTTATGTTTCCTCTCTGGATTTCAGGAGAGTGTGGCAGTTATGTGCTGCCTGGTAGAAAATTTTCTGTGGATCTATAGGTGTGGCCACTGGGGCTCCAGATGAAATGTGTTGTTGGGTATCGGGAACTGACACTTTGGAGTGGGGGGTAGGGCAGGGGCCTGAGAAGGTTCACAGGAGGGAGGAAAGCAGAATGTCCAGCCAGGATCTGCTCAGTTAGTCACCTTGGAATAAAGTCAGAGAGTGAAGACAGGTTACCCCAGAAGGTCTGCTGCAGAGCTAGGAATGAGACTGGAGGAATGGACCTGAGAAAATGGAAAGAGAGGAGACCTACCATCAACATGCTTCCTTCTCTAACCTGCTCAGCTGGTCTGTGTAGTCGTAATGAATGAGGTTGGGGGTCAAAATGTAGTCATAATTAATGAGGTCCATGATAGCCTTGGATAAAGGATAACAAGTATTTATTTGGGGGAAAACTCACAATAAGGGTAGAGAGCTGCGGTCCTCTGTGGGCACTGGAAGCTGCTAACAGAACTCAAGCCACACACAAGAGAATGAGCATGGTTCCTGTCTGTGCTTATCAGTCCACACGGAGTACCTCGGACCATGCTCTAATCGACTGGTACCCAGAAGTCTACTGGTTGAATGAATTCCCACAACAGGTGTGTTCCCAGGGAAAGCCTGCTGGTGTTGGATGCTGGGGTGATGGATGAATGGGGTCAGAGAGTAAAAGGGAGATTGTGTCTGGTGTTGGGCTACAGAGCTGGAGAGGGGTAGGATGGTGAGACCGGTGGACTGAATCTGGGGGACCAGAAGGAGAGGTGAAGTTCTGCAGTCAGCCTCCCTGCTTCCCTGGAGGGAATGCAGATAACAATTTTCAAAGTCAAAAATCTCAGGCATTTTTATTTCAAATTCCTTTCTCCATGACCTTCCAAGCCCTGAACAATAGTCACCCACCTATTTCTAATGCTGAAACTTGCCTCTTCCACACCTTTCTGATAATCTATGCCTCCCTCGCCAAATGACTCAGATCACAGTCCTCTCTGATAGGGCATGAGGTGGACACAAAGTGACCACCTTTCCCCTCTTCAGTAAAGAGAACTGGAGAGCCTTGTACTTGTGATGTGAACTTGTAGCCACCAACAAAAGTTTATCATGAAAATTGAGTCTGGGTGTCAAAATTCTTTCTGAGATATACAAGAAAACAAACATGCAAATTAGCTGTTGTAAAAATCACTTCTTGAGGCTGGAGAAGTCAAACAGTTTACAGAGTGCTTGCCTAGCATGCACAATGTCCTCATTCCAGTACCAGCACCACATACATTGCACACTGACATGGTAATACATGCTTGCAATCCTAGCACCGGAGAGGTAGAGGAAAGAGGATCAGAAGTTCAAGGTCAGCAAAGCCACTCTGGGCCATGTGAGACTATCTCAAAACAAAAATACAACAAAGCATATATTGGTCTATCATAAATCAACAAAAACCAGCTTGTTGTTCTACTTAAACTTGGAACACAACTGTTTTTCACTAGGGTTAGTAGCCAATCATTAATAGTTCAGTTTCTTAACTTCTGAAGAAGGTACCAAAATGTGTCAATGTTTAATTACACCATTTACCCTTTGACTTAGAGGCACTGTCCCTGACATACTCAGAAGCAGCTTGGGAACTCAGTAAAGTATTGGTCAACACACCTTTGCCTTAACATGGACGTTAAATATGTTTTTTTTCTAAGTTTTGCCTTGACCAAAGAATAAAATCACAGATTAGTTTGGGTATAGAAAACATCCCCCTTTTGCCTGGGTGATGGGGTTTATTCTTATGTCAATACAATTAATTCAGAAAAGGGCCCAGTTTTATTTTTAATTCAAATGTGCATGTTAACATGTATTCCTTTGGCAGTCTTCTCATTTCTGAATTTAGAAAACTTTGGTAATTTCCCGAGTACTTCTATTAGAAATATCAACCTGGTCAGCACAAGGATCTTGTATATGTTTTGATTAAAGGTGCTTAAATATGACAATATTTTCGGAAAGTAACTTTGAATACCCAAAATTCCTGTCCTGTGGGTGGGAATCCATAGTAGTTTCTAGAAAGGTAAGTGTCCTACTCTGGAGAGAAGCCTCAGCATGGCACTTGGGAAGGGGCAGCAAAAGGAGGCTACCAGCAGAAAGACATCCTCAAGGATTATGACTCAAGAAGGTTATAGACTGAGGCCCCACGAATCAGTGCCCTCCACAAACCCCAGGGAAAGCCCATCCAGAGGATCAACTGATAGGGCCAACCTGAAGATTCAGACATGCATCATCTTTTTTTTCCTTTTTTCCCCATTTTCTTTATTATTAAAAATTTCTACCTCCTCCCCTCCTCCCATTTACCTCCCCCATCCCCCCTCCTCCTCCCTTTCCAGTCCAAAGAGCAGTCAGGGTTCCCTACTCTATGGGAAGTTCAAGGTCCTCCCCACTCCATCGAGGTCTAGGAAGGTGAGCATCCAAACACACTA
>LOEQ01010591.1:18190-32889 GCA_001685075.1 Bramus lutescens | reverse complement strand
GTGAGCCACCATGTGGTTGCTGAGAATTGAACTCAGGACCTCTGGAGGAGCAGTTAGTGCTCTTAAGCTCTTAGCCATCTCTCCAGCCCTTGCTCTTACTTATTAAATAAGCTTCTTTTTGTACCAGAAGGAGATCATTACAGAAATCCACAGCTGTTCCAAATGCAGAGCACAACTGACCTTGAGGTGCTCACCCCTGATTAATTAATAAATTTACAACACCACCTTTACACTTAAGAGTCAAGGCACATAGCAGTGGAGGAGCAAAAAGATTTTAAGAACCAGAGAACCAGGACCTCTTTTGTGAGATAGTCCCTTAAAAGAGGTGGGGTGCCTTGGTGGTGCATACCTTTAACTCAGCACTTTGGAGGCAGAGGTACGTGGACCTCTGAGTTCAAGGCCAACCTGGACTACACAGTGAGTTCCAGGACAGCCAGGGCTATGTAGAGAGACAAATATTTTAATGGACAGGAAGTGGAGAGAGGGGTAGATCTGTGAGAAGTTGGAAGGAAGCGTGGGTGTGTGTGATATTATCAATATACGTTATATGAAATGCTCTATGAATAAATGAAAATATTATTTCTTTATACATTAACATGCCAAATATATAATATAATCACTCAATTCTTTTTTTTTCTTAATCACTTATGAATATCACTTTCTACGCTTTTGTATCACAATTGACTCTATATTTGATGCACATTTAAGACTAAATTGGTTTTATGGACTAGCCTTGGGACCTAACAGTCATTCTGCACTTCAAGCAGCTGACATACAAATGAACTTTGCAACTCAGACCATTTGTAAATTGGAAATGACATGTTTGTGATTGAAAAATGTCATATGGTTGCAGCCAATAAATGCTCTTAGAATTCACAAAGAATGAGCCCAATGTATTAGAGTTAATAAAAGAATTTTTGTAGAAAGGACATGAAAGCATCCTATCCAAATAAAATAGCAAAAGTTAGAGCATTAATGCAGGAATTGCCAATAGTGTACTTCAGTGCCATTATTGGGGTGAAGGACTGGGATGGAAAGGCTGTTGGGTGAAATAATGCTATAGAAATGTGTACGAGGGTCTAGAATTCTGCAGCAAGGAGTAGATAAAACAAGGAATCTGAAAGCAAGGCTTCTCGTTTCAAATTATAGTCAATGTTCATGTCAAAGAATGACATCACCATCCACCCATCTGCACCAGGTGAAAGTATGGTTAATTTCCCTAGACATGTTTTCCTTCACTCCCCACATACACAATATCAATACAGCCTGTGGGCTTCATGACACAAATATACTCTGAACTTAACTAAGTTATATTTTATTTTATTTTATGTCTTTGAGTGTTTTGTCTGCATATCTATCTATGTACCGTGTGCATATCTGGTGCTCACGGAGACCAGAAGAGGACATCAGATTCCCTGAGACTCGACTAAAAGATGAGTATGAAACACTACGTGGGTGCTAAGAATTGAGACCAAGTCCTGTGGAAGAACAGTCCTTTTAACTGCTGAGAAATCCATCTCCAGACAATCATTTCTCTTCAACCAGAGTAGGTCTAACTATATCCATAGTCCAAACCATCAATGTCTCTCTACTGAACTACCTCAATATCCTCCTGCATTTTTACGTGCCACACGTAAAAACAAACAAAAACTTTACAGAAAGCTAATCTGGTTGTGTTAGGCACATGTTAAATTCCTCAGTGTTTTTTGTTGTTGTTGTTTTGTTTTTACCATTTTTAACAACATGAATCAAAATAACAAAAAAGCAGAAGAACAACAACAAAATATAAAACCAAACATCTTAGCTTAGATTTCATAGTGTGTCACCCACTATATCTCTACTTTTTCCTCAATGCACCCACCTCCCTTTCTCTACTCTCAGCCGCAATGACTTTTCAGTGCATACCTGCTGCCCTGTTTTGTACTTCCACAAGGACTTTGAACACTGAATTGCTTCAGAGTGGAATGCTCCCCCCTTTCTGCAGTCTGCCTAACCCGCTTAACTTCTATTCATTCTCTATAGCTCTACTACACTGCAGTTTCCCCTGAGGGACTTCCTTGATCTGCTGGTCTAAATTATGTTTTAAATTATGTCACATACCATGAGAAACTTCTTCCTGGTACTATTTAAAATTGTGCCTTTAGATTTACTTAAGTGATTTTTTTTAATGTATCCCTCTTTAGACTATAAATCCCAGGAGAATAGAATAAGTAATAGATTTGTTTTGCTTCCTATCATATACCAAATGCTTAGGGGAGTGAACAACTCACTGTAGTTACTCAATAGAAGTATAAATCCATCTCCTTGCTCCTTTATACTTCCAATCATACTAGCCCGGCACTATTCTTTTATCCTGCTTCTTGGACAAATCTCTATGGAAAACCCTTGCCTCAAGTCACTTCTTCATATCATTCAGGCCTCTGGTCCTTTGTTTTCTTCCAGTGCATTTGTGGCATGCACTCTTGAATAAACTATGTGAAACGACAGTGAGGATTATTAACAAAGCTCCACTGGAAGTTAAACTCAATGAATACAAAGGTGTTCATCTGTTTTGTTCCCTGAAATATCCACAAAGGCTAGAATAGCAGTTAGAATATAGTTGGCACCAAATAAGTAATTATTGGAAAAAAATGAGTAGATCCAGACACCTCACCAAAGCTGTCTGTACCATTAAATAGGACTGTTTGAAAGACTATTGAAGATGAGCATTATTCAAGAATTAGTGGGCAGAAACTTGAAGCAATTTGTGTAAGAATTAAATCTTGGAAGATTTACTAGTTCTCAAAGATTACTTTCTTTCAGTTTTATTGAAATACACATGAAAAAATTGTGTGACCTTCATCTGAATATTACACATATTGAAACATCATATAACCCCAAACTATGTATTAATGTTACTGTTAATTTGTAAAATAAAAAACTATCTCAAAAGTGATAGGTTTAACCTTATAAAGAGAACTTCTTGGATTCTTCCCCGAATTGTATGGGATGCTCCAATAACTGGAGCCCCTACTTTTTATACTGATGCAAACAAAACGGAAGGCAGGATAGAAATCAGAAGAATTAAGTAAGGTCGAACAAAGCCCTTATAATTCTGCCTTAGGAAGTCTTAAAGACAGGGGTTTCCCGCCCACTGGGGCGTGGCCTCTGGCTGTAAGACTTCCTACAGCAGAAAACATTGTTTTTCTTTCTAAGACAGACCCAACATTGTTATAATGTATGGAAGAAGCCCACTTAGGAAAGTGCTTCTGAAGCCTCCTCCATATTCGGAGGCTAATGCCCTTGCCCTTGTCTCACCTTTAAGAGATATAATGAAAGTAACAGAAGAATGAAGTTGCAACAAGTGTTTCAAAAATAACAGGTGAGTGTTCTCAGATGAATAACAATGTTTTTCCCCACAGAAGAGCAAACAAGCTATGTAGAGAAATACGGATGTATTTCCTAATATATAGTTAAAGAGCTGTGGCTTTTGTTTGATGGATCCAAATAATAGACTAAATTATTTTATATGAACAAATAATGGAACCAACTTACAACTTCATTGTAAAGTTTGTAATTCATATCACCAAGGAGCTTCTAGGATTCATACAATCAATATCAGAGGGATCAGAATGTAGTTCAAGCACATGGATTAAGAGATTTCAGCTCTCCTTGGCTTACGAGTTAACAAACCAAAGATTTTGATTGTTTACTCTTTCATGGCTGGTGTGTTATTTCAAGCTTCGTAAACGGCATCAAATGAAAAATAATTGTGTAACATAAATAACAAGGTTTTGAGGTTCTTAATATTAATTTCAACTGTTGCAACTATTGTTGAAAATTATTCCAACATCAAGAGAACTAGGAATGGATGGCTTCTGTGGAGTAACCCCTCCATACACTGTGAATATATAGTACTCTCATTGGTTAATAAAGAAGCTGATTGGCCTTTAGCAAGGTAGGATAAAGTTAGGCAAGATAATCAAACTGAGGATACTGGATGAAGAAGGGCAGAGTCAGGAGAGATGCTAGTCAGCCACTGAGGAAGCAGGGCATGTAGAAAATAAGGTAACAAGCTATGAGCCATAGATAAGAAATATAGGTTAATTTAAGGGTAAGTTACCAGTAATAAGTCTGAACTATGGGTCGAGAATTTATAAGTAATATTAAGCCTCTGAGTAGGATATTTTAGAGCAGGCAGTTGGGACAAGAACACTCCACCTACATATGGCTTTTTCTTCATTCTTGTAAATACAAGACCCCAACTGAGGTTGGATAGGCTACTGTTGCAGAAGTTGCAAGCAGTTATGATAGACATATAACCAAATACCACAATATATAACTTTCAAAGTCCTTCAACATATCAGTCCCATTTACAGTGTCTCCACTGTGTGGTATAACAGAAATATCCAGCAAGGATCTCTTTTGTCACTATGAATTAATTTTTGTAGCAATCAAACTAGTATAAAGGCAACCTCTAGCCACATGCCAGTCTCCTAAATTCCTGTTGTCCTAATACGTTTTTTATTGTCACCTTAGTACAACCAAGAGTAACCTGGTAAGAAAGTCTCCAGTAAGGGGTTGCCTAGATCATATTGGCCTGTAGCCACGTGTGTAAGGTATTGCCTTGATTGTTGATTGATGTGGAAAGGCCCAGCCCACTGCATATGGCACCACTCCAGGCAGGTCATCCTGGGTAATAATACAAAACCTGGCAGAGGATAAACCAAAGAAAGCAAGCATTCCTGTAAGATGAACTAAACTATTTATTTCCCAAGTTTTTTTTTTGGTCAGTGTTTTATCCCAGCAACAGAATATCAAGCTAGGATACCTGTTCTAATATTTGAGATACTAATTAGAATCATTACAGATAGATAAACAAGTGTTGTGTAGCTTTTTCTGCTGAGATTAATACCTTACAGGGAAAGGTCATAAGACAGGATGTTTACAGGGAGGTGAAACAACAGGATGTTCTAATGGAGTTCTAATGGAGTTCTACTTAACAGAGTTCATTAAAACAGAAACTAAACAACTCAGAATAGCTTCAGGAAGTCCCTGAAACTGACCAGATTAGGATTCTACCTCTCCAAGAGTACATAAAGAGTAAAGAAGGCTGAGAGTCACTCTAGACAAGATCAGCCACCTGGAAGAAGCTGAGATCACCCTATCTGTCTAGATGAAAGGAAACAGCTAGCTTAGTTTCCTAGAATAAGCCCAGACCAAAAAAGCCATTTGGAAAAAACATTCTCCAACCTGCTGTGCTGGCTGTAGGATACAGAATTTATTCTAGGTTTACAACTTTGCTGAGTTGTCACTCATGTTGGGGTCACCTTTGATAATACAGCTGTCTTAGAGTAATTTATGCCCTCTTAAATGTCCCTAATAAAACTTATTGGTTCACCAAGTTGGACCTTGGTGGTATTCATACTTTTACTGTTGTTAGTTCCCTGTGTGGGGTAAGCAGACATCTGTTCATTTCTACCCAGGAAAAGTCTGCCACATAAGAAGGGTATGTCAAACATGTAATTATAGAAAAGAAATGGATCATAAAACCAGAAAAGTCATATTGAAGAGATAAATTTTGTCATCTTTCAGGCTGCTTTTTCTTTGTTTTCCAGAGGTAAGGTATCTCCAAAGTCCAACCCCTGTATGACCTGCCCCCATCTTATGGACAAATTAGCAGTACCTACTCAGTTCAAATCTCAGTTCTGCCATGTAAGCTTTGGGAAAATTAGTTTTGTTCTCTGTAAAATGGGGAGAATTATAGAACCTACCTCCTAGAGTTTCACTGACAGATAAGTATGCTCATAAAGGACTTATGACAGAGAGGTCTTATACCCTACTGCCATTTTTCTAAATCAGTATAATTTCTAACTTTCTTTTCTTATCCCTCTACTCACAGATAAGTACAGTTCTCATTCCTCATGAAAGAAGCTTCTTTTTGCAGTAGATGGAGACTATTACAGAGATCCACAGCTGGTCAAAACGCTAAGAATTACTGACTGTGGGGTGCCCACTTCCAACAGATGTATCTAAAATTCAACCCCTATAGGCAAAGCTCAGGGAACATCACAGAAGGGGCAATGGAAAGACTGTAAGACTCAGAAGACCAAGACACCTCCTATGCAATAATGTTGTCTAGACATAACAGGGAAGATGCGCCCATAAAATTGTAAGAATATGGTTTCCTAAATAAGGTTCACACAATGACAAAAGTCATGAGCATGACAGTGTAGGTAGGGGAAATTTTACAAAACACAGCCTTAGACGAAGAACCACAAGCAATCAATGGTAACTAAGAAAGGGAGCATTTTCTCTAGAGACAAGATTTCTAAATTTTTTTTCCAGTCCACTTGGTCAGAACTAAATAATGTACACATGAACAACACTAAATGAACTCATACAGTTTTGTGTGAATGTATATGTGTGTAAGTTGTTATATAACTAATAAAGAAGTCATTGATCTCAAAGGGAGTGTTATGAATATGAAAAGAATTGGAGGAGTGGGGAATGAAAATGGGGCAAATACAGTACTAGGTACAAAATTCTCAAAAAATAAAAATTTAAATAAATGTTTAAAGCAAAAAAGACATCAATTATACATACCAACAAACAGAATAAGCAGAATTATTGGGCAATGAAAGCAAACAAAGAACTTAAAATAGTGTCTAGATCATAGAACTTTAGTGTTTGGTACAGGGTAATTTGTTTTTTGAGATAAAAGATAGAATAGGTAGTTGTCAAAATAAACCATGCATAACGTTAAGAGAAAACTAGCACCATTTTCTAACCTTTCTTTGGGCTTCCAATTCTTTAAAACATGCTTCTTGAATTCAATTATGCCTCTACCGCTTACTTTCTGTGTAACATCATTAAGTTACTTTACCTCTCTATGTCTGTATTTCCACTTACAAGGTATAAAATAGCAGTATTTTCATGATGAAGTCATTGTAAAATTAGGTAAGTTGTGACTATGAACATTTTGAAATATTATGTGGTACCCCATAAACATGTATATGCAAAGAGATGGGAAGGCATACATTTTCTACTCTGGACTTCAGAGATCCAATATAAGAAGTAAAAGAATATTCTAGACTGAATTTTAAAATAGGGTCTTCTTGAAAACTGAACTTGAATACAGCCTGAATGTGCTTTTTCTACAGGCTTTTATTATCCAATCTACCCTTGAATGTACTGCCTCCTTCAGAGTGATATGTACATCGGACCTTATATAGCTGACACATCTTCCCATATAGCCCTTGTTGAACTTTTTCCCCTTCACGACTCTCTTAATTTGGGCCCAAATAAAATTCCACCTTCTAAACTGGAGCCATGATGCTTTTTTCTCTAGCTTATGTTTGGCTTCTTTGCCTCTCTACTCTGGAATTATCAGTGTCCACACACAATTCAAAAATCACTCTGCCATTCTCCTCTCCACTGATGCAAATCCTTATATCTCTATTTACACATTTCTCTCATCTAGCGAGCTTGATTCTAAGCTCACTGAGAGGAAATTTCATTTATTATTATACTTCCAACATACCTAGTAGCATGGAGCTTGTCATGAAATAAAATATGAATCTCTATTTGACAAAAGCCAATTTCCAACTTAATTCTCCTTGAAAATAAAACATAAACAAATTTGAATTATGAAGGTACTGTACAGCAAACATTAATTGCATTTTTCATCAATGACAGGGTGATGTCCACATATTCTAGAACCCAGGATTAGATTTTTATAGAACTTGCTGTCTTTCCTTCATCACTCATGTTATGTGACAAAAGTTTTCTTGGGAAGATGTATAAGTTAGATCTACTGACCCCCAATAGGGAACCCATAACAGACCAAAGTACAGATACTAACAAAGTCCAACTTAGTGCATCAATGAGTTTTATTGGGGTTACTTACAGGAATATGGGTGAGGAGTTAATTACAAGAGCAGAAATGACTCAAAGACACAGCTGTATCCACAAATCCCAGCCTAGCCTGGGTGACACCTCATAAAACTGTGAACCTGGAGCACACTGAACAGCCTATGGGCAGATCAATAAGTTGAAGGGTGTCCTTTCCAGGTATCTCAGTTAGTCTCAACATCCAGGCAGCTTGTCTAGTGCCAGAATCTTCTTTGTAGCTTGGCTTCTTTGAGAATCTTCTTTGTAGAGTGGTTTGTCTCAGTCTATTTGGAGACTCTGTTCTTGTTGTTTACTCTTGCTGGTGAATCTGGTCAGTTTCAGGGACTTCCTGAAGCTGTTTTGCGTTGTTTTCCTTCCTGCTTAAGGAGCTTCTCTGAAGAATGGAATGTTTTAATCTCAGAGGAGATTGTTACAAAGCACTCATTCAATCAATAATCTCTAGTAGAGATAAAAAGTACCAATAATCTCTAGTAGAGATAAAAAGTATCATAGCATGCTGTGGGAGCACAGAGAAAAGGACTGTGGAAAGCACCAAGAGGTTTTCTCAGAGAAAAAAAATGCATAGCTCCCTTCCACAGCCACTGTGGTAGAATTTCAGAAAGTAGCTTCATATGGGGCAGCAATGATATCATTACCTAAGTAAGCAATACAAATATAACTGAATTAGAAGATATCACATGAGTATAGAATTCTTAGAGAAAGCAAGACAGAGACAGGCTCTTGTTGCTTACATGGGGTTTACCAGGGCTTAAAATATATATTCTTTTAAGGATTCAAGCACAGAAGAATAAAACAAAAAATAATAGCGATGTGTTAAATATCTACTTAGTGACACATATCTTACGTACATTATTTCATTTAGATATCAGAGGAATCAATAATATGACATCAATATTTCTTCATCCTCTGTGGGAATAATAGGAAAAACAGGAAGGAGAAGTGATTTAAAGATTGCAAAGAACAGTTTGAGTTAAGTTTCAGAGTTCTTTCTATGAATAATCATAGCAAGCATCTATATAGATATTATTGGGTAGTAAGCATGTTTCCTATTGTGTTATATTTGTAATGATATTTAATACTCTCAATACCTACAATGATGAGTTAGGTGTTAATAATTGTGATTTATTTTACACATACAAAGAAACTAATTTGATCTATATAAGACAGCAAAGAAAATAATGGCGATAGAATTCAAATACAAGTTATTCATCTTTTTAAAATCATCTCAAATATGCTGTTTCCACCATCTTAAGCCCAGTTAGCTAGAAGTAAACATTTGCCATTCTACTCCCAGCAGCCCATTATCATAAACCCTCCTTACGAAGGTGACTGGATAGCAAAAGAGGAATAAAGAGAATGAAATGAGATATGGGGTCGCAGAGAAAATCAATATTTCATACTAGCTGCTTTTCAAAACTCCGCCTTATTCTGAGCTCAGAAGGATGCATCTGTGTCAGACTACAGAACATAGAACTCACAAATTCGTGTCCATAAATCTAGCAAGGGCATCACCAATCATTTTGGGAATTAACCCTGAGCCTATCCTTCCAACTCCATTCCAGAGAAACGTATATTGGTGTTAGAGCTTTGGATTTGATCTTCAACTGTCCTACTTACTACCCACAATGTGTACCATGGCAAAGAGTAATTAGCAGAAAGGGTTAACTAATGCTGAGGCATCCCATTTATGATTTTATTAAATAGTTTCTCCTAACACTATCCTTGTTATCTTCTAGGATATAATTGTGATTTTCAGAAGTCCAGATCCAACTACGGCAACACATAGACATAACTGCAGAAAGATTTTTCATCTATGTGTTAGCACATGACTAGTGGTTTTCCCTCTCCTCCTGAATGTCTTGTTCCCTCTGTGTCTGACTGGCAACTTCACCATTTTTCTTAGAGTTCTGTCAGTCCAGAAGTCCCACCTATGTCTCCTGCCTAGCTATTGGCCATTTAGTTTTAATTAAACCAATCATAGTGACGCATTTTCACACAGTGTCAAGGAATATTCCACAACAGATAACTGCACAAAAGCAGGCCTCTACAAACTCCACTGTAAGAATGAGTGAAGACTGGCAAGTTGACAGCTATTCCCTATCCCTAACTTTGCTGGAATGGTGATATTTAAGCCTCCTCTCCATGTAGTGGGAACAGAAGATGAATAGAAATGGGCAGCTGAATCTTATAGAACAATCTCATATTGGGAAACCAGAAGCATCACTAGGCTAACCATAAAGAGTAAAAGACTCCTGGGTTGAGAATTTTGAATCTGTCTAAATTCCAATTTCCTCTTCATTAGGGCAGGGTGGAACATAGAGGGAGATAAGACATGTTCTGTTTCTGGACTGCAGGGATTCAATTTAAGAAGAAGAAAACATTCTAGACTGAAACAAGTTCTATAATAATTCTCATTCCTTCCAGAAACAGACCTATTGATTTGTTGTAACATAGGTTGTTGAAATCTTTATCTCCCCTTAAGCTACCCTTTTACTATGCAAATTACCTTTCATTTCTGTTGTACTGCTTTAAAAACAAAACAAAACAAAATAGACGACTTTGTCATTAACACTTTCAATGTTACCTTGGCAAATGTGTTTCAGTAAAGTTTAGTAGTTGTTTTTAATGCTAGGCCATTAGAGCAAGCAAGAACCTTTATTATGGCTCTCTCACCCAGACCATATCTCCTAAAGGCATTTCTGTCTGTCATAGTAGTACTTTTCTGGCATGACAATAATAGCCAACACAGGTTCACCTAGATATTGGAGTTGAGCATGTCATACCAGAACTCCTACTGACATAGTTGTGATACCCCATATCTACAGAAAAGTATAAAGCAATTGAAGTAGATCGCCCTAATCCTATTACAAGGAATAAAACATTATACAACCTCCTAAAGTTTCCAATTTGCAAGGCGGTGCAGAAAGTGGTTTATAACAAGCTAGAGAATTACCATTCAAAGTGTTTCTGCAACTCCATTTATTCCACCTTTAATTAAATCAATGCGTTAGGCGCCCACTCCCAGTGGAGGCAGCAAAGGGTGGTTAACTCCGAGAATTTCTGAGAGAATAAAAGGCTTCTTTATCTGGAGGCAGAAAATAATGTCAGCTCTAAGGAAGATGCAGTGGCTGTGGTGGGAAATGAGAGGAAGAAAGGGAGGGGCAGAGAAGGGAGATGAGATCTGAATCTGGAAGGATGGGAGTGGGTGGAATACAGGATTGCCAAGACCAAGGAGAAGATAGAGGTCAGATGCAGCAACTGTTGATCAAGCCCTGCGGCACAGGCTGATGTATCTGAATTTTTTTTCCTCTGGGAAATAACTAAATCAGTGAGAATATTAAGAATCTTGTTGAGCAATACAGTGGCTACAGTTGCTTGGAGCTATGAAGTGGGGAGAGCAGAATTCAATCCCTTAGCTATGGAAATGACTCAAGACAGTCAGGGGTGGAGGAGGATACAGAATAGAGGAGGAAATGCAGCAATCTCTGAGAGAAATTGAAAAAGAAAGACAGTAACACTGGGATTCAGTTGTTGACATCCTTTTTACTGTTCAGTGTCAGCGTTCCACAAGGGAAAAAAGAATTGCACAATTCTCAAGGTGAAAGGAAGATGCAAGCTGAATCACTGAGGGGAAGAGAAAGCGTCAGTAAACCATTCAAACCGTGATTTGTTGTCAGGAGTAGATACTCAGCAATGTAAGTAAATATTCACACAGAGACTGTGTGGTGGGAACATTAATAATTCATATATTGGGAGGTTTCCCAGGGTTCTACTTCATATGATTTAAATCTGAGGCCTAACAGAATTGAACGTAAGGCGGGGGTCCATGGGACAGCTGCATACTGTAAGGTTAGAAATAAAGCATCAAAGAATAGAAGCAGGTGAATTTTAGAACTAAACAATCATCTAATTGATTTTTCACCTTGACAGATAGATACTGTGACTCAGAAAGGAAAAGGATTAATTACTATAGGACCCTAACTCATTCCCAAATAATTGCTCTCTGGTGGCATCTGTGTGAGTCCAGAGCTGAGAACAGTAGCGAAGAGACACCTGAACCCCATCTTCAGTAATCAGGAGAATTTCTGAAATGGGCAAGAAGCAGAAGGGTCAAATGCCTGAAAGAAAAGTAGGGTCACCGTTACAAGAGGAAATGTGTCTTCTAACTTACTGTCTGAAGTTATTAAGCAAATGTACAATCAAATCATGTGCAGTGAAAATGATTCCCCAGCATTGTTTCCTAAAATCAGAAAGCATTTCTAAAATGTTGCTATATATTCTGTACTGTATATGAGGCTAGGAAGGATAGAGGTAAGGCATGACAATTGATTTTCTTGAACAAATATCTCTGTGTATGTGAGGGAAACAGTTGAAGCAAATGATTTTGCCCACCAAAGGGACTGCATTTCCGAGGTCAGTCCTTATTTTAAATTTTTCCTCTCTATTATCCCTTTGTAGTGCACAGCTATAAAACAGTACCATGTCCTACTTGGGTTAAGATTTTGTGCCACTACTTGGTGTCTGGATGTACCTGACACTGTACAAATTACTTGAAATACCACTATGACCAGGGTTCAATCTCTGGTTTTGTTGAGTTGAGAGTCTAGTGAGAGACAAACACATAAACACAGAACTACAGTCATATGGAATAAAGGGAACCGTGGAATAAAACAGAATAGTCTAGAAACATGAAGAAGAGGATACTAATTCCAGAAGCTGAAAAGGTTTGGTATCTAAATTAAGGACAGAAAGACAACAAAGGAGAGCCTGAAGAGAAAGTGATCTTCTTTTGGGGGAGCAGGAGGCATCATCTCAGCATTGGTTTTTTTTCTTTATGTTTCTTCTCTTTATATTCAATGAGCTGTCTCCTTGTGTCTTCCTTAAACTCCTTGAATTATTTGATGAAGTTTAGAATTGTTCTTTTATGTCCTGTGTCCTAGGGTTCATCTAGGTAGTTCTCACTGGAGAACATTTTTATAGAACCAGAGGATCTGAGGTAGAGTTATACTGACTTGATGTTACAATTTTTTGTTGTTTATTCAGTCAGACCTGGCACGTAGACTATTTCCTTGGTTCTATGTTGGGTCCCTAGAGGACAGGCCTTCACACCCCCACTTGATCTGTTTTGCACTCTTGAGGTTGGTTGAAAACAGGAGCAAAAACAGGAACAATCTGTTGCTTTCAGCAATGTTTCTAAAGATGTTTACCCTAAGCCATTGAGTTACAGCGATGAGCTTCCTGCTTTTGCTGGTTTGGCCTCCCCTGCTGAGGGCTATATATAGATGTGTGACAACGTGGAATAAAGGGTTTGTCTGCAGAACCTGAAGTTGTGTTGTGTGTTAATTCCTACATCCCTCGCTCAGAAGAACGACAGTTACCATGCTGGTGCACCAGTTCTATCTGATGTGGACACAACAGACAAGACAAAACAGGATGCAAGGGCCTAGTTGTGATGTGGGATTCCCCTTTGTATGCTGTGAACACAATTGGTTAATTAATAAATAAAACTGGTTTGATCTTATAGGGAAAAAGAATAGAGGTAGGCAAGGAAAACTAAGTAGAATGCTGGGAGAAAGGAGGTGGAGTCAGAGAGAAGCCATGGTGCTCTGCTGGAGCCAGAGAGAACATTAGCCAGTAAGCCACAGCCAAATGGCAATGCCCAAATTAATAGAAATGGGTTAATTTAATATGTAAGGGTTAGCCAATAAGAAGCTAGAGCTAATGAGCCAAGCAGTGATTTAATTAATACAGNAATACAGTTTCTGTGTGATTATTTTGGGGCTAAGTGGCCAGGAACCAACAAGCAACCCCTCCTCCATCAAATTGGCATGCCAACATGGTGGACTAAACCCATGTAAAACTTGAGAGGGCATGAAAAGGAACTCTAGACACTGAAAGACAAAGTTTTGCCTCATTTATTTTCCCTAATGAGCTTTGTTTGCTAGTGGCACATTGCAGCTTCTTTAAGAGAGGTTTTCCTGATTCAGTGGTAATAGAAAAAAAAGTCTTGGTTTTGAAATGCTGGCTTTCTGGGCCATACTGCCAGCTTTAACTCTGATTTTTTTTTCTGGAGGTCCGACTATGGAGCACTTGAATGGTGTTTGTAGGCCAGGGTGCTTGTATGCCCACTTTGGAAAGTAGCTGAGACAATGCCTGCAGCTCAGCACCCCCCACCTGGGCAGATGGGATCAGGACTTCTAGGAGTGAACAGGCAGGAGAGCATGGCAGATTCCTGCTGCCATACACAGAGATATTTCCAGGCCGTGCAATGATCTGCATGGCAATCTAGCCATTACTCAGATAAAAAAGGGTTTATGTGCTGCATGTTCATTCTCAGAGTTAAAGTGCTGAGCATGGCTCCTACCTGGCAGTCCCAGAGCTGGCAGTAATAGTACCTCCACCATTTTGAAATTGGAGAGAGGTGGAACCAGCATCCAGAGCTGCTGCAACCAAGATGCTTGCCATTTTAAAAGCTATTCAAGACAGTAAAGAATTACAGATACACACTAGGACAGATTCCGACATAAAAGACCTCAAAATGGGCCACAGTGTTGATAAATGTACGTAGGCATGGGAGAAAGAAGAAAAAGAGTATAGGGAGTTGAAAAAGAAGTAAATGGTTTAAAAAAATAAAACATAAAGTCTTTAAAGAGATAGAGTACAGACAGTCATAGATTAAAGAAATAAATAATAGTAAACCAAATAAAGATGAAAAATTCACAAGAATCTGGATTATGTATACTATTGTGTTATCTTTGAATTTTTTGACTGCAGAGAGACATTTGATTCTGGGGGCTGCTAAGCTA
>LOEQ01010590.1:28978-55937 GCA_001685075.1 Bramus lutescens | reverse complement strand
GTATGTACTCACTCATAAGCGGATTCTAGCCATAAACAAAGGACATTGAGACTATAATTCGCGATCCTCGAGAAGCTAAATAAGAAGGTGAACTGAAAGAAAAACATATAGTTATCCTTCTGGATATTGGAAGTAGACAAGATCGTTGGGCAAAAGTTGGGAGCATGGGGGTGGGAGTTGGGTGGGGGGAAGGGTAGATGGGGAAAGAGAAGGGAGAAGGGGAGGATTGGGAAGAAACATAATCTTCTTTACATGTGCAACTGTCTTCTCAGACTCTTGGACAGTCCTCTGAAATGATATTGTATGTCTGTCCTAAAGCTTATTTTCATTTTTTTAAAGCCTTCACCTCCGCTATGACTTTTCCATTATCTGTAGACATCTTACTCCTAAAGTAAATTCATGATTAATGTCTCTCCAATTTAATGTTCTTGAACTCTAATTAGGGAAGGAAATATTTGTTAAAATTAAAGTTTCAATGGTTAGTAGAGGTGGGCTCTTTTCACTGTAGGCTTGGGTAACTTTACTGTTAGACTAACAGTATTTATCACAATCTTATTTCTCATGTACAGTGAGTTAGCTATGGAAGCCTCAAGTGAGTAATTTAAATCTAAAATCTCACTTTACATGTCTACTTTCTGTGGCCATCTATGACCTCAGAAGGCAACATTTCAACCAAAGGGAACGAGGCACAAAGGGATGGCCTAGTTCAGAGAAGTGATGTTGGCTCATCCTGGATCTAAGCAAATGAGTAGTAGCATCCCTTGGTATAAGAGAAGAATAGGAAGGGTTATCATGGTAACTTAGTGAACGTTTCCACAAGAGAACATGCCTGTTGGCCCTGTGATCTTTGGAACAGGAATATGCTCAGCTTGCTTCAGTGATCTTTGGGACAGAGCCAGGATTTTATGCACAACTTTTTTCTATTCTCTGACTCCCTGGACAGAGAGGGCAGAACACACTTTTATGAAGAGCTGGCCAACTGCCTTGGGGTGAGAATAAGAAAATAATGAAATCAGTATCTAGGTTAGGATGGAGAATATTAAAACCAATCAATCTTTTTGATCAGTAGGAGGGTTCATAAGGTGCTGATTTTAAAGTTTGCTGATAATTTAATAATTTTCCATGAATCATATAAGATAAAAAAAACTATTTTTAAAAAGTCCACATAGCTGAGTGATTCAAATATTTAATAAAAGTATTAAGGTATGTACACTTCTAATGAAGAAAGAATGCTTAATCTTGTCCAACATATTGGGTACTTAACTCACTGGGCTAATTGGGGATTTGAAGGACATTGATACTATACATCAGAATTTTGTATATTCCAAAAAATATTATAAATAACTTTTTTCAGACAGATTCAATATGAGTGATTAGAAAAATCCATCTGTTACAGCTACTATATTTTGCACACTCATCATTTTGTCTGTCATGTGGTTACAAAGAGAGGTTTCCTTCATGAATGGTGAGAAATGCACTGATCTGTGTACATGAGGACAAATATTTAGTTTAAACATGACAGTAACAAGAATGAAGCCAATACACATGCTCACATAGATGAGAAAACCTCGCAAGGCCCACAGGGCCTCAAATATGGACAGTGAACTACAGAAAACTAAGGAATACTGACAGTGGGAGTAGTATTTTTATAACATATGTATGTAACATAACACACATATATATGGAGGAAGAGAGATGTGTGCCTACAGGTAACATTATCACACTGTGCTCATTGGAACAAATTGTATTTATATATTTGATAACATGTATAATACATGTTTGTATATAAGAATAATTAACTAGAAAGAGGCCAAGAATTAAAAATACAGTGAGGGTGGAGTTACATGTGAGGGTCTAGAGGAAGAAAAGGGGAATGGAACATAATTATATTATGACTACAAAAAATTATTGTAACATTTTTTAAATGTTTGAAAATAATTATATTTAAATTTTAAAAACATATTTGCATTCCGTTGTATAAAATGTTAATTGCTTCTCTATAACACTGGACAACCATTCCTTATGATAAATACAATTGCATGGCATTTTGTGTAAAAACAAATATGCTATTCTTCTTTGGGTGTAATGTTAATCTTCTGTGGGTAATACCCTTTCCACTGTATAAAAGAGTGTTTCATGGGACATCAGTAAAAGCAATGAAAGTTCTTTCTCCAGCTGCTTCAATTCTATAAATAAAAACAGAAAGCCAAAGTGGTTTATGTGCATCTGCTGTCCAGGTGAAGCCTTTACTTGTGCTTACATTTAACCCATGTTTTCAATGAAATAGTGGACACTCAGAATATTTCTTTAGTAGATTTTTTAATTTACTCTGATCATTCAAATGTATGGGTGCTTAAGCCTAGCTTTCACACCTAGAAAATGGGATCTTAATTTAAAAAGTTACTGCCATAGCTATTGGTTTCCATTTCTTCATGGGTCCCTACCCCACCTTGAAACAGTAAACTAAAATAAATAATTCTTAATTGATCCTGGGATGCAATTTATGCTGGCAATGCAAAAAGTAGCTAATACAGTATGCCAATAATAGTTGGTCATCAAAAATTTTCATTTTGGAATGGAACTTTCTTAAAGGTAAGCATAATGGATAGTAATAGCTATTACCAGCCAACACCAATAATGAGAATTTACGAAAATATTTACTCTTTTGCTAAGTGTTTCCCATGTTACATTTCTCTGAAATTCTTAGATAACTGAGAAAATCGGTACATAATGGAATAAACAATGATCTCACGGTTGAACAAAACAATGACCACAGATGGTATGGCTTAAGGGTACTAAACTAAAATAAAGAACAATGGAGTATGTATTACTAGATCACATTATTTCTGAATATTCTCTTCCTGTAGTTTGTAAATATGGAAAATTTCTTAAGTGGAAGGCTATTTAGCAAAACTTTGGCAGGGAAACAAATTCACTGGATTGGGAATTAAAACCATTCATGTCAGTGTTCTCACATATTAGTGATGAGATTCCTGGTATTGCATGGCTTTTCTGAAGCATTCTCTATGAGTTGGCATGACACCACTTGCTTTTAAGGTTTTAAGTATAATTTTAAGAAATGTTATTATAATCGGTTATTATAATAGGCTGTCATAACCAGGTTTGTAAAATATTCTCAGCAAGTGTTCACTACAAAATTAGGAACATCTTGAGTTGTAGACTATTTTAAAATATCCATTGTAATTTAATATACCTCTTTGGTAATTATAAAGTTAATGAGTACTTTCATAATTTTAAAGCATTATTAAAATAAAATTGAAACAATTTTGTAATATGAAGTAACAACTTTATATTATAAAATGCCACTGAGAATTTGAATTAATAAAGTAATGAATAATTTTTCTTTAACCAGTTTTTTCTTGCCATTAAACATGTCAATAGATTTATTTCAAACTCTTTTGCATGACTTAATGCTAAAATACATGTCTAAAACGTAATGAATTTTTAAAAATGTTCACATGATCACAACACACAACTAGCTTCAACACATACAAATTTCTGTTGGTGGTCAAAAGTTGTATTCTGCACAGCATTTTTTCCATTTATAGGAAAAATACCCGAATTTCAAGGATATTAATTCATCTGGCATGAACTAATAATAAATGCTAGTAAACCAGATTTTATATCCAGATTTGTACACTGAGATAAACGTCTGCCTGTCATTTGTACAATAATAATTTTCCATTATGAGTCTTGCTGATCTTCCATAATGTGTCGTGTGACTCATTAACTTAATATAGACCTTGCCTCACCATTGAGCTAGCACAATGATTTATATAATCTGTCATTATCCAAATGTCTGACGAGGATACTAAAAATTCATGTGAAAGTCATTAGTATGACTTCACAACTGGTCAACTTTCATTTTCAAGAACCAAAAACCACAGTCTACTCCGTAAGTAGTACATATGTCTTCAGTTGTGACTCTTTGAGGATGCTGAAGTCTTGCATGTGTGCTGACCTTCTGCAAACAATACAGCATCATCTGTCCTTAGGCATATCGTCCTAAGATATCAATTGTCAATGTTGTAAACATAAGTGTTTATGGAAGGGTCACAAGTTATATCTGTGGAGTCAAATCACACAAATGAGTCACATGTGACATTTCATGCTCCTGATAATGTGGAGTGATTTTAAACTAAATATTATATTAAGTCAACATCAGTAGAGGTGTGTGTGTGTGTGTGTGTGTGTGTGTGTGTGTGTATGCATGGGCACACATTCTGGGGACAGAACTCAGGACCTTGTACTTGTTAGGCAAGCGTTTAGCAACTGTGGTAACTTCAAATCTTCTCAATTAAAAATTTCTAAATGTGTGCTAATTTTCTGTTGTAGCTATGCACATTGAACAGGGATGATATTTAGCCCACACTGTAAAAGTGTAGCTTATTTGCCATATTACAGGTTCCAGTAAACTATGTGGCAGATCTGAATTGCTCAGTGTAATAATTTAGTAAAGGGGTGTGTATAACAGTCCAGATATATTGATAATTGAAAATGTGTAGAGAAATTTGACTTTCTTGAGGTCTTTGATTGGATCTGAGAAACATGCTAAAATAATAGAAATCATTAGATGAAAATCATACAGATTTATAAACTCATATGGAAGCACTCGGACAGGAATAAGGACCTGGAGATGTAATCAAGCCAAATTATTTATACAGTGACGTGCAGAAAGGGAGACAATTACAGAGAAGTAATGGGACCAGATTGGCATGCCAAAGGAAGATAAGCATTAAACTAAAAGGTTTTCTTCTGCAGCTTTAACTCAGAGGGTGACACACAAGACTGACAAGAATTCTTCAAAGTCCCTGTTTCAGGGTAAGTATCTTTCACACAGGACTGTTAGGAGAATCCTTGTCTCTGGTGACAAGAATGATCTTGTCGCCTAATAGAGAATAAAATGCATCCTACTGACAGGCTTAACAACGTACTTTTTCACAGAGTGCTCAGAGAATATTTGCTAAGCATAAGTAGAACGTGGAGATTAGAGGAAAGAGGAATCCCAGAAGTATCTCAAGTCAAGAAAGGAGAAAGAGCATCCATAGAAAGACAGGAGGTTCTTCACAGATGTGACAAGGTGGAGAGTACTTGAGGGATGTCATAAAAGCCTTCTGTTAGGAAGGAAAATGAAAAGACAAAATACTTTATCTTGGTCAAGAGGCAAGAAACAGCCTACAGTCCACACCATCCCACTGGGGAGAATACACTATTTCCAATCTTTTGTGATTGTGATTGCTGGTACTTGAACCTTACCTGTAAGTCAAAACTTGTGTAGCTACATATTTACATGGTAATAAGAATTTTGGGGTTCTTTATTTAGGTAAGGGAGATAATAGCAAGGACAGTAGGCAAACTGCTTTTGGGTCTCAATGTGCTTTGTTAAAGATGTGGGTAGACCAGGTTTTGAGTACTGATATTTTTATTTCAAGTCCTTGGGGGACAGAGGAAAAAAAATTGATATGGGTGACAGGCCATACAGGACAACATGAGATACCTACCAGCCTGAGCTACATGCTAAGACACTGTCCTAGGAAATGAAGTGACTAGTGAGCAAGAGTTTATTATCCTAAAATAAAAATCCACTGGACAACATAGCAGTGGCTTGTACACCTTTTATATGAAATTACATTGTAACTTAAATGTCAAAAGAATGATGATTCATTTCATTTTTAATTCTGTTAAGTAGAAAGCCAAATAATAATAATAATGCACAATTTAACTGTAAGAAGTATATAGGATGATTTACAGAAGTGATAATAATTTTAAGATTATTTGATTCACTCTAAAACTGGTCTTAAAATTTTCTTTCTCCCTTTCTTAATACTGGTGAATAATTAAATATTATTTAATGAATAAAAAAATCAAGAGTATTAAAATTATATGTTATGTATAATGTATTCAACTGTATATTCCACATATTTTAATTTTAGGAACATATTTCTATTTATAGTTAAGCTATACAAGTCATATAGTATGTGAACCATAACACAAATGAAGGAAGTGAAATACACTGACCTAAAACCGATGACCTCTAAAGGTTGGATAAATGTATAAGTATCTCTAGCAATGGCGGATTTTGACATAAAATGCCCATTCTATATTTATTCAATATAAAACTGCCTATTTAACAAGTCTTGTTAATACAAAAGGTTAGTGTGAAGAAAAGAGATTAGACCAATATTTTAGTAAAGAACAATTTCTGAAAAATTCATTTTAATTTCAACAGTACCAATGGAGTTATGCTATCTAGCTTCATTCTCCAAAAGATCTGCTCCACTATAATGAATATCCAAGGTATGATATGAATTTCCTTAATATTTATGTCATCGAAATAATTCCCTTCAGATTCTTAGTGTTTATTCCATTGTTTCTTCTAACTTAGAAGAAAAACAAATAAATACACAATAACAAAGCGAAACTCCCCTATACACACACAGAGAGAGAGAGAGAGAGAGAGAGAGAGAGAGAGAGAGAGAGAGAGAGAGGCCCCGACCAAGAATCAAGTATATACCACATGCTGTTTGTTTTCCAATTACTGGACTCTGACACCTCCTGGGATGCACAGACCTGTGACGTTGTTACTCTTTAATCATGTGGGGGGAAATGTGAGTTTCCACTCCAAAGTTGTTGATTTTATGCAAGAAGAAAAATACGAGAAAAAATCAAGCAATAAAGGGAAAAATTACCCTTACAATTAAAAATTTTATTTGGAATTGCCTTGAACAAAGAGCTTCCGATAATTGCAGCAGCAAACTTCTCAGCGTGATCCAGTTTACATGGTTGCAGGTAAAGGCTACACTTAAACTGTCTGTTTATTTTCAGGCAATTCTTTGCTTTCTTATGACATCGTTTTGCTGCATGCTCAAAAGATTGGAGGCTGGATATTAAAGACACCATGTTTCAAATAACATTTTGAAGATGACCTATGACTCAACGCTTCACATATAGTCACTTTTTATCTTCTACAGTTCATTTAATCAAGAAATTAGCACTAGAAGCCTAGTAGATGAAACAGAGGTCCTGGATTGTTCTTCAATGCTTGATTGCTTGTGTAGCATGGATTTTCAGTCATGACTCCCTTGATAATCTCAACAAACAAAATAAAACAAATAAGATACATGATAAAAACTTTATATACTATATTTTATAATATTCACTTTCATATTTGTTACTGACCTCTGACTTCATAGAAATAGCAATCTAGAGATTGATGTGTCTTGTTATAAGTTTCAAATAAAAACAATAAATCTTCACCTAAAAATAGGACTCATTAGTAACTTATATTGATTTTTATATAAACCTTACCACATGTAATTATATTTGTCCTGGTTCATCTTGAGTAACCTGTATTGTGTCCTCTGTGTTGTCCATCTCTGATGAAATATCTGTGATGACTCTGATCAATGGTAATCAGATCGTAGCTTCCTACCACTTCCACTGGTGGCTTCATGGATATATGTTTATANTATATATATATGTAAATGCACAAGGTTTTTATCCTGCAAGGATACTTTTGTGTAGTGGTGAATTCTGTGATTTCTTTCACCAAAAATTATTTCTGTCTCTAGATATGACAATTGAGTTTGTACCATGCCTATAATTTATATGTGCAACAGAATAAAGCTATGTTAATCAGGTTTTTAGAGCTCTCTAAATGTGAAAGTCCCTACTTGACAGCTCTGAGGAAGATTATGGGTATTTAATCTAATTCTATTTTAGGGGTTTTTTTTTTTTGAAGACCTGTTTTTGATCCAAAAATATAGGGATATTGCCTCTATGGAAATTAGCAACCTAGAAGTTTTGACAAACAAATACATGGTCCTAAAGCTACCAAAATGGACACTCAGGTGCTTAGGCATTGGAGAAAATGAACAAAATTATAAATGTTCAATTTTCCAAATGCATTGTACTAAAAGTCTTAAATAATTCCTGATTATTCTAGAGAAACCACTTGGCTAATGAATTACCTAATTACTGGAGGATTATGCTATTTTCATAAGTATAAATTGAAATGTCGATAATGCTGAACATTATTTATCAATTTTATATCCCAAATGAGATTATACACAGAGGATGTCAGATTGTTAATTTTTGTAGTTTTTTGCCTGATTCTACATGTTTTACTAAAAATAAAATCAACAAAAGAAGAACACAAGAGAATATGAACTAACAATGGATATACAAGTAACACTGTGATTGGATTTTTAGGTTGCAGGCTCCAAATATTTGTGATTCATATCAATAATGGGATTAATTTGGTGGACTGGATATTGTACCTGTAATGAAGAAGAAAATATGAGTTTAAATAGATTGACTTGCCATACTTTACAAAGCTATTCAGTAAGTTTACTTTTATGCAACACAAAATTTGAGCTTCATCCTAACTCTTTAAATTATTACCTTCTGGTTTCCATTATCAAAAAGCATTGATTTTAAGTGCAGAGATGTTTTATACAGTACAAATATGTTTTAACAACATGCAATGTGTCCAATTCAACCTAAACAAACAAACAAAAAATATTTAGTTCAAGAGATAGTTGAAGGGAGAAATTGGCAGCATTTTTCAGATCATTAAATCATAAAAAAACAAATTAGTTTAACATATGACAAGTGAATGACTCAGGATTAGTGTAATAAATAGATCATATATATTTTTGAATATTTATATATAAAATAAGAATGAGCCAATGGAGATTGGCCATTATAATTCAACCATTAAAAATGTCAGTCTCTGTGCAAGCGTTTAGTTTTGTTTTTCATTTTTCCATATATTTTTATCTTTATCCCTTTTTATTTACAGTAATATCATCTGAAGTCTGTGTTCACTGGCCCTATGAACACCATTCAAGCAGCTCTTAAGACAACTGCTCTTCCAATGCAAGGAGTACAAACAGCCCACCTTATTTCTCAACACATGGTTTTCTTGCCCATTTTCTATTCTATTTGTGTGTGCAAGGAGATTATCATTTTATATACTGATGATCACCTCGTTAGGTAACTAGAATTATACTTTGTAGTTCATTTATTTAGTATTAAAGATCTGACTTTATTAGTCCTGTGGTTTTTTTTTAAAATGGAAGATAAAGAAAATAGAATAAAGAAAATGTGAACTTTAAACATGCTAGGAACCATGTTCATACACACACATTCATGTATACATATATACATATATACACACATACATTATTATTTAAGAAAAACAAATAATGCAACTCAGAATTGAAAACACTTTATGGTGCTCTGTGGTATTCTTTTTCCCTGGGCTCAACCTTGGATTGTAAAGTCTTAAAGAGACACTAATGAAATTGCTAGTAATTCAAGGCCAAATTCTCTTGGTAAGCTTATGATTCCACATACACTACCAGTTTCTAAGGCAATTAAGGAGCTGCCATGATTTGTTGTCTGTCTTCCCTCAGTCTCTGAGAGGTCATGTTCACTCTGATGAGTCCCATTTAACAAAACCAGCTATATCACACACAGACCATTTGCCCTCCCATTTCCTTTGTCATTGTCCTGATGTTCCTGAGACATCCTCACATCCTACTTTTGAGTGCACATCCATCTTTGTAATAGAAGATGTTAGACATAGAGAAAACAGAAACTGATACTGGACTTTTTCCCTGTAAGAAGAACATATTAATATCTGTCCTTAGTATTTCTCTAGGATCTGGCTTTGATTCTGACAGTAATTAAAAATAAAGTATTTCAGATTTTCTGGCAATCCTAATATGCCATATGGATTTAGGGAAAGAAATACAATAAACTTCTGGGTAATTAAACTTGGTATTTCTCTCTTGAATATGTGTGGGAATGGGGGCACATATAGGGGAGAGCTGCAGAGCATTCTGGGTGCTCCAAGGTCATTTGGTATAAGCAGCTTATGATATTGTTTCTCATAAGAGAAAAGAAGCAAGAATATTCAAAAAGTGTTTCCTTTTCATGCCCATTGAGAGAAGCTGCCCTGTCAATTTCCCTTCAAAAAATTGCTAATTATTACAAAAAATTATTGAAAAGAATTAAAATTCTGACTTTTATAAAACTGAAATTTCCATTTTAAATGATATGATGAAAGTAAGGAACTTAATTTCTAACCAGCATGGAAGATTACATGATCATGAAGGTGGTTATCACAGGACTCCAGATGTGTTGAACCCTACAGTTTCCCCCGATTCTGAAAACTCAATTGCATAATCTGTGGTAGTGAGTGAGACTGCATTCAGGTTCTCCTCTGAAGTTAAAAAAAAAAATAGAAGCTTTAACTCAACCAGTTTTACCGAGACAGCAAAATTCATGAAAATAAATGTTTATTATTAAACACATATCTATAACCTGTATCCATTGTATAGATTTTATAAGATATATTTCACATGAAATACCTTTAAATAAATAAATGGTACTGAAATATTAAATTACATGCCTTACTATTTATCTCTTATAATAAACCTTTAGGAATACCATTTCCCCAGACACAATTTCACCAAGACTTTCTGGAGTTCCTTGGAACATCTGGATATCAAGCAGCTTAACCCAGACCTAGCAGCATTTCTTGAAGGCGAACTGATCTCAAAATATTTTTAAGTGCCAAAAAATAATCTAACGACTCTTCCATATTATAACAAAAATATACTGCTTAATGACAAAGAATAACCAACAATAGAGCGCACATGTGTTGTTCTTAAGTAAGTAAATCTATTAACTGCTCATAGAAGGGAGTAGAATGTAATTGGATTGTTGAGTCTGGGTGAAGTGATGGATTCTCAGTAAAAGGAGCTTATTTAAGCTACAGCCTATAAAAATTGAAAAGTAACACCACTCCTGTATTCGTTTACCATCTGCCATGAAATTGCATTCATCTATTTCTGGGGGAACAAAGCCAATGGAGATAAATTTAAGTTCACTAAAAAGAGTTTGTGTTTACAGCAGTGCCCAGTGTGCTGGTATTGCTTAATAAATGTCAAATCTGATGGATAATATTCATTTAGATGTTACATGGCTGCTATTACATTTCCCACTGCAAAGCTTTGAATTATAGACAGTGCAGTAAAATGTCTTTATTCTAATTTAATTTCACAATATCTAATTATGGAAGCTTACCATATTCAGTTTAAGTGTCTTAGGACTAAAAGAATCATTACTATTTGTGTTTTCAATTCAATTGCTCACAGACCAATAAACACTTATTGCAACCTCTCAGGAGAAGACAGGAAGATGCATGTGACTAATGCATTAGAACTCCCATCCTCAATCATATCCCAACATAATGGAAGAAATAGATACAGATGTAATTAACTATAAACCTATTTATCATTTAATATATTATTCTTTGAGCCTTTTGTGCATTTATCTACTTTGGATCAAATTCCTTTTAATGCATTGGTGTCCCACCTTATCTTTTATTTTGAAAGTCTTCTAAAACTCTATTTTGCCTACTTGTGCTACATAATTCACCAAAACTCATAGCAGAATGTTACTTTGAAGTGAGTTTAGAAATATTAGATTAAAATTGCAACAATTAATGAATAAATAATAACACTAATTTAAAATGGATAACAAAGAATACTATGCACTGACATTGTTTCATTCTATACATTATAACCAAGGAAAACTGAGTGAAATAAACTTTACTCAATATTGAATAAATTTCTAACTGTAAGAAAACAAATGAATGAAATAATAAAAGTATCTCTATGAACCTCATGTTTTAATAACAAAAATAAAACCTGAAATTTTTCTTCATTTTACCATGTAGTCATGTAAAATGCATTGCTTGATGGATATTTTTTCAATACTTATTTTTTCATGCAGAATTCCTTAATCAGAGAATGCTCCATAAAAGAAAAAAATTCCTCTTGGTTAGGAAAGTGAGGAAACAGTATATTAAAGCTCAGTTAATATAAAATTATTTTTAATTACTCACAGGATTATTTTGTCTTCTCAAACATTCAATCAGTTTTGTGACACTTTTTTCTTCATTCAGCTCATATCCAGACTGAAGTCTACATGAATAATGATTCTATGACACACTGATCTTGTCAGAATTTCTTTCTTAGAAAGCTATGCAGACTTCTTTTAAATGTAGAACAATAATAATTGAAAATACATCTATCAGCAACAACAGCCCTCTAAGTTCTATCTTTCTGATTTGTTCCTCTTGTACTTTGGATTCCAACCAAGGCTATTCTGCTTCTTCTCCATTCAAGGATAAGTGATTACTTCAGCAACTGTGGAACCCACTGCGCATACAAATCTTACCTGTGCCCCCGACTTCCCATCTATAGAGTCGGTTGATTGCAATGTTTCCCTTAGAGAGATGGATTGAGAGTCAGTACAGAAAACATTCTTCAAGTTGGTTCTGCTGGTAGAACATGCCCCAAAACTTTTACTCCATAAACACTTTGCTTTCAGCTTAAATATCAGTGTTTTTGAAAAGAATTCTGCTTGTAAGAAAATCCTATGACTCAAAAAACCAAAAAAGGGAAATGAATGAACGAATGAATCATGAAAATGGAAGCTAATAATTATGTTTAAATGTCGTCAGTTTGTATATTCATAAGTTTTCTTTACCTAACACTGATTGAGACATTCACTCTTTAATACTTTCTAAAAGCTGGGCACTTCTGGTGCTGATGATGCACACCTTTTATTCCATCACTAGGGCAAAAAATATGGCAGATCTCTGTGCTTTAGTCCAGTCTGCACCAGATCAAGTTCCAGGAGAGCTAGGGCTGTTACACAGAAAAATCCTGTCTGAAAAAAAAAATCCTATACATTGTATAATAGTTTGAATAAGTAATTCTTAATATCAGTGGATGCCTGGGAGTACAAAAGAAAATATGGAGTATATATCTATATCAGTAAATTATATATTTTACTTGTAATTAATTAATTTAAATCCAACTAGGAGATGAAAATTTGCTGAATGTTCTATTTTCAGGGAATTTTATAAAATCTATTCTGTATATCATTCAAAAATGATTTTTGGACATATATAAGGCAGTAGTCCTTAATATTTTATTTGAAATATTGTACTATATATACAATTTGCTTCTATTTTCTGATATGTACCTGAAATCAGACTGAAGATTCCTCAAGAAAAAAAAAATCTTCATTGGAAGTGATATTCAGCATTTTGGTTTATATTCATTTATTTCCATATCTTTATGTTTAAATATAATGGAGCTTTGAGGATGCAATCTACAGTTTTATATCTGGCTCTTCAGAAGTCTCTCTCTTTCTCTCTCTCTCTCTCATATATATATATATGAGAGAGAGAATTATATATATATATATATTTCAATAGACATCTGAATCAAGATTAATAATAAAAGTAAAGAGTAACATTGAGGATAATAGTTAACATTTTCCCATTTAATTTGTCGTTTCATCCATGTATGCTTCTTTAATTAAGTATTTTTAACTCTTAAATGTGGGAATATGGTGACTAAATACAGAAAATAGAACATGATAATGTAGAAATACATATATTTAATATTGGCTTCCTATATACTGAAAACTAGAGACAGATTATAGTGCCACCATGTGAAAAATTTATGGAAAAAATTTTAGGAAAAAAGATTTGCAAACAAATAACTCATAAATAAAATTTTAAAAAAATGAATTTTTTGAAATCATAAGATGAGGAATCTTGGAGCACATTCTCTTTGTCGGGATACCTTGCTCATCCTAGATATGGGGGCAGGGGCTTGGTCTTGCCTAGAAGAGAAGCGTTAGACTTTGTTGACTCCCCATGAGAAGCCTTACCCTTTCTGAGGAGTGGATGGGTGGTGGGGAAGAAGGGTGAGGTGGGAGGAGAGAAGGTATTGGGAATGGGGAGAGCCATGTAAAATGAGAAAAGATTGTATTAAAAATCTTTATTAAAAAAGAGATACAAAGTTGGGAAAAATTGTCTCATGCAGAAATGAGAAATATCCCAGGGTTATGAGCTTCTTCATATTATTTTAAAGATGAAAAGAGCTGTTTTAAAAGAGTGGTACACATTTGGAACTAGATGAGTGCTAATTGCTTGCAAATAAACCAAATGGTGACTTTTATTTCAAAGACAAACCATTAATTGAAAGCAACCAATGATACTATTTCTCATGTGGCAAACATCAAATGTGCCAATGAGTGAATAAAAATGAAAACTCTCGACAACTTTTGATCCAGCCTTCTGCCACTCTATTTTTTTTATTCAATATAAAGAATGCTTTGGACATAACCATTAAAGTATATGAACACTTTTGGATTTCTTAACTTCGTTTTCCCCTAAAAGATTGACCTTACTGAGTTTATCTATTTCTTCAATCTATTTTATAGTAGATCCAGTACATATCTTTAAAGTTTTTATTTGTTTTATTGCATATACATGCTTCAACAAAAATGGGTACTAATGGAGCAATCAGAAAGTATTCAAAGAAAGTTGTAGTAAGAATAATCAACAGATCAGATTAGTTGCTTATTATCATGACATATGAGAAATTATATGAAGAAAATCTGTCTACATGATACTTTTTGTGAATTATCAGACAACAAAGCTATTTTTAAATACCACAAATATTCTCTTAGACAAACAAACACTTCAGTCTTGGCTATTTATAAGAATTCAATGAGAATATATAGCATATGCACATTTTAAAAAACATAATGTGGAAAATTTCACTTATTTTTGGCAAAATGATATGTCCAGATATTAATATTAGTATAAGGCATAATCAATAAACCTGCACACATAGTTTATTACAAAATAATAACCAGTATGATGATTTATTCATTATAGAGATTTTGTAGGAAATACCATACTTATGTTGCAGAAAATCTTTGTCATTTTTATATAACTTCTCCTTAATCTTTCTAAGCTCATGCTGATATCTCATTTCATGATGTATCCTTGTGTCCTCAAGTTGTCACCAAGTTGTCAAGTGTAGTTATATAGTGAAACTTCTTCCAACATTTTATTGGCATCCTGTGTCTATATATAATAACCTAAATTGATTTTTAGATAATAAATTGAAGCTTTCAATTTGAATTGCTTTACAATGTCAATAGAGAAAATGCCTTATTAAATGTGTTACAACTTTACAAAACTCCACAGGATACACAATTCTGAACGCATATAAATTAAACGATCCCTTTTGAACTCTTAGAACATCAAAGATGAAAACACATGGTCTTATGTTCAGCAGAATAGATTTCTTTTATACCATTACTGAAGAATTTATTGTTCACAGATGGAAGGTCACTTAAAACAGAAAAGGCATGTTCAATATGAATCTTAAGCAATAAAAGTCAGGATGTAAAAGAGGAATGTATAATTTCTTTACTAACTTATTGTGGTTCATTTGTTGAAGAGGGTTAGATGGTGAGAAAGGAGATAATACATAAAGAATTTACAGGTTGGATTAATGTCAATTGAATAATTGGTTTTTATGCCTATGAAAGATCAGGATGAGAAAACATTAGTGATTTTGTATGAACTGGTAGATGAAAAATCTGTTAGATTGTAATTTTTCGCATTTCACTTTCCTTTCAGACAATTATTTCTGACTTTATTAATCACATTGCAATAATACTTTCTATTCAGTACCACCATCACAAATTATGACATGGAGACTTATTACGAATTATGAAAGCTTGAGTTTAGCTCAGATTTTTTTAAATAACTCTTTTATTTTTTTAACAAAAGAAAACAAACTATCTTATTTCATCATACCAATCCAAGTTCCCACTACCCCACTCCCAGTCCCTTCACACACCCTTCCACTCCACCCCTATCCAATCCTCAGAGAGGGTAAGACACATTATTCTGTGGAAGGTCCAAGGCCCTCCCTAATATATCTTGGCTGAGCAAGGTATAGATCCAAAGAGAATGGGTTTCCAAAAAGCCAGTACATGCAGTAGGGATAAATCCTGGTGTCTGCCCCAGACATGCAACTCTCAACCACATTCAGAGTGACTGTTTGTTCCTTCCCAGTCCAGCTGGAGTTGGTGAGCTCCCATTTGCTCAAGCAGACAGCTTCAGTGGGTGTACCCATCACAATCTTGACCTCTTCGCTCATTCCTCCTACTCTTGAACTAGACTTTGGGAGCTTAGTCCAGTGCTCCAATATGTGTCTCTTCCTCTGTTTCCATCAGTTTCTGGATGAAGGTTCCATTGTGATATTTACGATATTCATCAGTCTTATGACAGGGCAAGGCAAGATAGGGCCTCTTCTCCTCTATTGCTTAGAGTCTTAGCTGGGGTCTCTTCGTAAATTCATGGGAATTTCTCTAGAGCCAGGTTTCTTTCTAACCCTATAATGACTCCCTCAATCAAGACATCTCTTTCATTGCATTCATCTCTGTCCTTCCTCCATCTTGACTATCCCATTCCCTCAAGTTCTTCTCACCCCTCCCCATCTTCTCCTCTTCCCTTTCCACCTTGCATTCTCCCCCAACCGCATGCTCCCAATTTTTTCAGGCTATCTTGTCTGCTTGGACTTTCCAAGTGGATCTCTATATGTTTTTCTTAGAGTTCACCTTATTACTTAGTTTCTCTAGGATCATGAACTATAGTCTCAATATCCTTTGTTAATATCTATTATCTACTGATGAGTGAGTGCATACATGTTCATTTTTTGGGTCTGGATTACCTCATTTAGGATAGTGTTTTCTAATTCCATTAATTTGTATGCAAAACTCAAAAAAGTCATTGATTTTTTACTGCTGAATAGTACTATAATGTGTAAATGTGCTGCATTTTGTATAACCATTCTTCGGTTGAGGGACATCTAGGTTTTTTCCAGGTTCTGGCTACTAAAAATAATGCTGCTATGGACATAGTTGAGTACATGTCTGTGTGATATGATTGAGAATCTTTTGGGCATATTCTCAGTAGTGGTATTGCTGGATCCTGAGGTTGGTGGATTCCCAGTTTTCTGAGTAACAACATTACTAATTTCCAGAGTGGTTGTACAAACTTGTATTTCCACCAGCAATGGATGAGTATTCCCCTCATTCCACATCCTCTCCAGCATAAGCTACCATTGGTGGTTTTGATCTTAACCATTCTAACAGGTATAAGATTATATCTCTCAGTTGTTTGTTTTGCATTTCACTGATGGCTAAGGATTTTGAACATTCCCTTAAGTATCTTTTGGCCATTTGAGATTCTTCTGTTGAGAATTCTCTGTTTAGTTCTGTATCATGTTTTTAAATTGGGTTATTTGGAATTTTGATATCTAATTTCTAGAGTTCTTTATATATTTTGGAGATCAGTCCTCTGTTTGTTGTGGGGTTGGTGAAGATCTTTTCCCATTCAGTAGGCTGCCTTTTTTGTCTTATTGACTGTGTCCTTTGCTTTACAGAAGTTTCTCAGTTTCAGGATGTTTTGTTTATTTATTGTTGCTCTCAGTATTTGTGCTACTGGTGTTATACTTAGAAAGTAGTCTTCTGTGCCCATGCATTGAAGATTTCTACCCACTTTCTCTTCTATCAGATTTAGTGTGGTAGGATTTATATTGAGGTCTTTAATCCATTTGGACTTGAGTTTTGCTCATGGGGATAGATATGGATCTATCTTCATTCTTCTTTATGTTGACATCCAGTTATGCCAGCACCATTTGTTAACAATACACATTGCTCGCTTACCTCTCTTTTCTATCATATACATAAACTTCTTCAGTGTCTCCTGGTGTCTCCATCTCACTTCTTCCCAGATTCCTCTCTTTTCACAAAAGTCCCACTTATTTATTACTGCCTAGCTATTGGCCAAGCAGCTCTTTTTCATTCCAATCAGAAGTTTTCTTGGCAAAGACACATCTTCACAATGTACAGGATATTATCTCACAACACTACATTAATCAAGTTACTTAAAATTAGTGTACAAATAGTAATGATTTTGTGTTCTCAAGACATCCCAAGAAAGTACTGTTGTACATTTTTCTCTGCAGGTCTTCCTTACTGTCTAGAACCTCTGAATAAATATCACAGAGTCTTGAGATAGAAATATCATCATCCCTAATCATGTCTCAAAGATACATACTTTATAAGTGAAAATACCCAATCAATACTGCAATAAATCAAAGAAAATTCTAAGAATTTTAACACATGATATTATTCTAGTGAACAAAATAAAAAATATGTTCAGTAACAAATGAAAGAAAAGGTATAGGTATTTAAGATTCAAATGCTAACATTCAGAAATAGATCTTTTTCAATGCTAGTTATACTTATAATTGAGAATTCATTAAGAAGGATAAGAATGAATAATAAATGTTGGATAATTTAGAAATTTCTAGACTCTAGAAAAGCTTAGTATCTAGAAAGGAACACAGCTGATATCCCTTTTATGATAGAATCTAGAACATGGGAATTTCTTTTGAAACACACATTTGTTTAGCATCATTTCCTTTACCCATAAAACCATTTAATTCCTTTTTTAAAACTATGAAAAATATTGTAATATATCCTGGATGTTAATATTTTATTCATGTACTGAGTATGTGTACTGTGGACATTTTCTTCATATGTGGATCAATAAGGCACTGATTTGTAGAACATTTTATTAGGCATGCTGAGAATGTGACTCAGTTTACAAAGTGTTTGCCTAAGAAGCCCTGAAACCCGAGCCTGTTCTTTAGCAAAGCATAAATGAGGCATGGCAACACACTTCTATAATCCTCATCCTCAAGAAGTGGAGGTAAGCGGATCGCAAATTCAAGTTTACCCTTGACCACATGGTGAATTTGAACATATTCTCAAAACCTTATTACACAATTGTGAAAGAAACAGAACTAATGACTTAATAAATGGTGGTCAATATTTTAGGCATGTATTTTTATGAAGACTAATTTTATTGAGTCATTAAAATAAAGAATCTCTCACTTTAAACCCTGAATGTCAGGTACTTCAATGGATTCCATGACTGAAATTCTTAGATAAGAAAACAGGAAGGTTTTAGAGTCAGGACACAGTCACTGAAAGAAAATGTGTATTCAATCAGGATTTGGTGAATACAAGCAGGTATGGTCTCATCCATTTATAAGAGGTTTATGTCCTAACCCTGAGGCCTATAATGATTCTGTGCTTTCCTTCCTGATCACACTATAAAGGGAAAAATAAAGAATGAGTGTTCTCACCTCAGGTTTCTAAAATAATTACAATTATAAGAATATATATATTCTCTAAAATATATCTTATGTATAGTATATACTTACATATAATTTTATGACGTTTACTTATATCACATATATCAATGCATAGACTATAAACGTGCATCCAAAAATAACTAAATTTAGAAGAATCTATATATAAAATTCAAGTAACTACTTACTTCCATTTCTGCTTCTTGCCAATGTTCATAAAAGGAGTTCAACAATCACATTCTCTCTCTGTCTCTCTCTCTCTGTCTCTCTCTTTCTCTCTCTGTCTCTCTCTGTGGGTGTGTGTAGTTTCAAGAATGAGGGTTTGAAGGAAAGAAAACTAAACTTGTCAACACTTTTAAGCAATGCGTAGCTTACTCTTACTCCAGGACTACAATAATGTTGGCTATGAATTTGTATACCTTTAAGATGTATTAAGTTTTCAATAACTGCTCCTTCAATCAAACTATACATGTAAAACATTTTCTTGCAATAATTCGGTATACGGCCGAAGGATGAAGACAGACAGCATTATCACAGGAGTGATAGTTTCAAAGATTTGAATGATCATTGCATTATTCCTGTCCCAACTGGCAGATACACCCATGAGAGTTGGTCAGGGAGAATTCTGAGGTCCCCCGAACAAAAAGGCTCTTCCAGATATTTTTCACTAAGTACTAAGAAGGTGAAACCCCACTGTGGCAGCAACCAAGCTGAACTGCGAAGCAGAGAGATAGTAGGTGGACACTGAGGCGAATATTTGTTCTTAGCTGGCTATCTTTCAAGATATCAGAGAGTGCTGTGCAGTGTATTGGATGAACAGTACAAAAGTTTTACACAGCTGTAACCTACAAAACCCACAAAATTGACTTCTTTAATAAAATGTGGAATAGTGGAATTAGTGTCAGGAGTGCGGCTGTAAACAATTGTCCATGGATTGGATTTGGGGTGCCCTCCACAAAACTATAATGGGTAGGATATTATAATTCAGGTTAATGACCCACAGCTGATGAGAACAAACTCCCCAGTGAGTAAATGTGATATACTATTGTTGTTTTGTTAACTTGAGAAATCATCAAACTGTCTTCTAAATGTTTATGTTTATATCCATAGATGAAAAATAAAGCAGACTTCAAATCAAAAGCCACTGATTGCCCTGGATAGTAAATCAAGTGAAACGTTGGTAAATTATTTGTGGAGAACAATGACTAGCTAAGATCCAGAGAATAACTGACAGCTCTATTTTAATCTAGATATTTATATCACTTTCTTAAGGCTCAGAGCACTATATGAAAAAAGAAATGTGAAGTACGGAAATACTAAAATATACATTGTGAAATATCACACTCTGGACTCTATAGAGCCATTATAACCATACACTTATATTCACAGCAGCTATCTTCACAGGTTAATTCTATCGACAACTAGTTAATGGTAAGGGAGGGGCTTGTGCAGCTGTACCACTTACTGCTAAACTACAAACTACTGTCCTTCTTTATTTTTCTGTTGCTGTTGTAAAACACCACATCTAAAAGCCACTTAGGTGATGTGGGATTCCCATCTGTATGCTGTGATTACTATTAATGAATAAAGAAAACTGGATTGGCCTGATAGAGTAAAACAGAGCTATGAAGGGAAAACTAAATTTGAATGCTGAGAGGTAGACAGCAGAGTCAGAGAGAAGCCTTGTAGCACCACTGGAGACAGACTCTGAGAATTTTACCTGGTAAGCCACAGCTACACAGCAATACCCAGATTACTAGAAATGGGTTAAATTAAGTTATAGGAGTTATCCAGAAATATGTGAAAGCTATTGGCCAAATAATATTGCAAATAGTATAGTTTCTATGTAATTATTTTGAGTCTGAGCTGCCAGGTGGCCAAGAAATAAACAAGCAACCTTACTAAAACACTTGGGAAGAAAAAGCTCTGTACGGTTTATACTTTGAGATAACAAACAATCACTGAGGCAAATAATAGCAGGAATTAATCAGGAACTGAAAAGAACATGAAAGTGTGAAGATATGCTGTTTACTGATTTGCTCTAGGCTCACATTCAATTACATTTTTTTTAAAATCTAGTCCAAGCCCACTTTGTAAGGGATGGTGCTGCCTATAGTAAGTTGGGCTATTCTCCATCCATTTACAATCAATAAAACCCCCCATAGAGAAACCAAATGTTTAATCTGATGGAAGCAACTGTACAATTTAAATTTCCCCTTCTTATGTGTGCCAAGTGGCAACCACAATTAGGTATCACAACTGCTGGTTGATACTTGGAGAGGGGACATCAGTTTCTCTTGTTGTGTACCAATCTGAGGCACCAACAGATTAACCCATAGTCATACTCAAATACAGAGTTCTCTTTATTCACAATGAAATGCAGAACAAATCAAATGGGCATGAATATGAGGAAGATATTGGTAGTGGGTAGATAGATAGGATACTAGGTTTATGGAAAAGGGTTAGAAGTGAGAGTGATTAATGATTACGGACATGTGAAAAAATCAGAAAACAGGTTTAATTTATAAAATAATTAATGCATATTATCCTATAAGCAATGATGTTGTAGAACAAAGCAAAATTTATTGGATATCATTGATTCCACTTATGATCATAAATAATCTGTACAGTCTATAATTTCACTGTTACATGGCTAAACAAAATTGAATTTTCTGCTTTGGAAAGCATAGTGAGGCTAGGCAAGTCACCCCTCCTAGGAACAAGAAAATTTACATCAGAGGAAAAATATGAGATACTGACACAAGTGGCAATGACAGGAAAAGGAATTTTACATTCTCAAACATATGACATAACTGTCTATTACACAACATTAATTATGCTAAAGGTCAGCAAACCCTGACATGTATGTATTGGACGTGGTTTCTCCCTGAAGGTTTCAAGTGTTGAAAGTTAAGTCCCAGTATAGATGAGTATGGTATAGTGGAACTTTGTTAAGTATTTCCTAGTCCAAAGTTCTTAGGTTGAGGTGTCACCTTGGAACTGATTAATGTTAGTTTCATTGGAGTAATCTAGTTCTGAGAACAATTTGTTGTAACAGAGTAAAGCTGTCCTCTGACCCCTCTCTGACCTCCTATCTTGACATGGAATAGCCCATCTTACCTGTGAACATTTCATGGTGTTATTATCTATTGGGAAGTAATGATGGAACCCTTTGAAAGAACCTGGCAGACATGATTTCCTGATCATAAACTTCAAGCTTGCAAAAATAGAAATCCCTCTCCTTTGCAAAACACTTAGCTTTTTAATGATGAAATAAATCAACAAAAAGATACATGAACCTAATCTTTTTCTATAAAATGAGGTGGTAGAATAAAACAGTCTGCTTAATATTTGTTAACATTCTTATTCTGATGGAGCACTCAAATATAATTCTTGAAATTAAGTACTGCCAACATAGTAATGTGTTTTCCATAACTTTACTGAACAAAATCTCTAGTATAGAATGTTTCTAAAATATACATAGGTGTTCAAGAAGTTTAAAAATAATAAAAACCCTTCTAGCATTAATACACCATTCATGAAACTTATTCATGAACATGTTGAGGGATACATGTGATAGATATATTAAAATTCCACTACATAAACCTCATCTTTTGCACAATATTGGTGCATACATAAATATTATTTTAGATGTTACAGTATGAAGTACTTTTATGATTTTATCAAGGTTTTGAGTGCTCAAAACATGAAGCACAACTTCTCTGTTTCCCTGAAAATAATTTCTCCAAACACTAGGAAAGTTTCCCAAGAAGAGTACATTGGTCTGTCAGTGTCCAGCCTAACTTGTCCTAAATACAGCTCTTCTCTCAAATTACATGATTAGATTGCATGTTAATCACACCCTTCCTTATGAATCAATAGTTATTCAGTCTCTTAGCCCTATAACTTTTGACTTACACACTTCTGCTATTTTGCTCTGTATCTAAGTGCAAATTTTTGGTCCTGCATGGTGCATATACTTTATTATTCTGCTGATCATGAGTTTATATTAGTAGTGAACTACTATATGAGTAATTTGTCAAAATTCAACTGCTCTACTTTCAAGCATCTCTTGAACCCCAGGAGTGTGCAACATGCTTTACAACTGAATAAAGGAGCAAATAAACCCAGAAAAACATATCTTTTAAAAATCCTTCAGTGATCCCATTAAAAAGTAACTTGATCTTTTCATCCACTAGTCCTTCTCAATTCTATCAAATCTACCTACCCCTGCTTTGATCCAAATGCTGGTTCTTGAAAAAATAACTCTCCAGGTCCAATTTCTTCAGCTCTCTATTATAGGGCCAACCATGCAAGTGTGGATGATTGACAGGAGGCCACAGCCATAAGAAAATTGATCTCCCAAGCCTCTAGAATATAGTAGTTGTCAATAGAAACTCAATTAAGAATGAGTGATCATGGGTTTCTCCCTATTTCAAGCTTGGATATTGATTAATCTTGTACTGGTCTTGTGAAGGCAACCACAGCATGTATGAAAGCATGGGTCTAGTAGTCCTGTCAGAAAAGACTCTTTCATTTTGGTCTTCATTGACCTATGGTCCTTAGAATCTTTCTGCCCGTCTTCTGCAATTCTAACCTGCAATTCTTTGCAGGCAGTGTGCATTATAGATGGCTCATTTCTGGTTGAGTATTCCTCATAAACTATTTTCTGTACTTTGATGTGTTCTGAGTTTCAGAATTAACTACCTTCCACTTGGGAAAAATAAAAACAAACAATCTTCTCTGATTAGCTCCGAGTTCTTCACTAATCTGTTGGCATAAAGATACATTTTAAAGGGCAATATTATAGTACATTCATTTAACAATATAATAGTAGGTTCACCTCTGAGAGTTCTGTAAATGTTTTGAAAATGTTTACAGTATTTGGTATGCATTTCTTTCTATGGAGTTGTTCATAAATCCAACCAGAAAGTGGTAAATTAGCCTATAACATTTGTGACTCTTTTTTACTTATAGGCATAACTTGGCACATTGGTTATTTCTACAGCTCATGAAGCTTGAAAATGGGTGATATTGTAGATACTTTCTCCACTGTAGTCTTCATATCACCTTTACATGCCATGCTAGCTAACCTGCAATAAGGAAGCATCCTAGTCATGCATACTTGATTTCATCATGATATGTGACCAATGTTTTTCTGTTTTTTAACAGTGGGATACTACCATCTAACTCTTATGTTAGTTAACTATACCTAACTTGTTTTGGTTATCAAACAAGAGCAATGGCAATGCCTTCCATTTTTTGAGGCTCTCCATGACACTCATAACCAACAATTTGAGGAAAGGTTTCCATACTTGTCACCCCTTTTAGGAGGAGCATTATCCTCTGTGTAAAAGAATCCACTTAAATTCACATCAGAAAGCAAGCAATTTATTACTAATACTGCTATAAATATTAATGGTCTGCAGGAAAAGAAAGTACACAGGGCAAAATAATGTATTTGTAAACAATAATTAACTAAAGGTTTTTGAAATTGTGTAAGCTTCATTTTGTAGTAATGATGTAGATCATATGTTTATATTTTACATATTATATGTGTTTTATGAGTGTGTGTTTCTGTTTGTGATTCCATTTTGGTCTCTGGGACATTTTCTTGATTACATAGTAGGACCTAGCCCTCTACAGACTATGCCAATCCTTAATAGGTAAGCCTGATATGTATAAAAGAAAATAGAAAGTCATGGAGATCAATCTTTTAAGAAGAATTCCTTCCTGTACTCTGTCTTTGTTCCTGCTTGAATTCCTATCCCGACTCCTGACTTTCCTTGGGGAAGGACTATCATTAGGATAAAAAAAACACAACTCTGTTTTTTCCCCAAGTTATTTCTGGTCATAATGTTAATCATAGCAAAACACAATAATAAAATTAGTACAGACGTTGGTGCCAAAATTTGATATAAACTCCATTCATTAATCATAAGCTATCTCCAGCTGATAATCAGTACAAATAAAGAACTGGTTCTCTTCAAAGAAGTCTCACTGGAGATACACCACTGTGAAGGGTAGGCCCTCTGCACAGCAGTAAATGGTCAACATGAAACAAATTCAATGGTATCTTTGGAGGTTTTTCATCTCACAGTGTTTTTTCCAGGACATATATTTTTTAAAAACTTTACAGGTCATATATAAAATGACTTTTGGTTTGTGTTTTTTAGAGAATTCCTGTGTTTATGAATGTTATGTCTTTGTGACTCCATTTTCTTCGTGCTTTGCTTTGGTTCTTTTTGGCCATTTATCTGTTTGTTTGTTTACCTATTCTGCTTTGTCTGTGTTCATTTTATCTAATTCATATCATTAGTTTTATTTAGGTACCTATTTGTATCTAAGAAGAAACACAAAGGCTATAGATTTGGAAAGGAGAGGAGGTAGAAAGAATCTCAGAGGAATTGAGGGGGAAAACCATAATCAGAATATATTGGATGAAACAATCTTTGTTTTAAGAAAAAAAATAAAATTTATTTCTTATCTATTTAGTTTAAAAGATCACATTCACAGACCCATGTTTATGAAGCAACATGTAAAGCTTTTATTTGATTTTATTCTGTCTTGTGCTTCTCACATCTTCATTATCTAGCCTCTTACAGCATTTCACAAAAATCCAGACATTGTCCATCAAGCTTCTACAATTTCCAGCATTTTCTCTGAAATCTGATACTGAGTTTTGGTTGGTAACAAACTATGTTTCTCCTATTATTACTTGTCATGCTTTTAAAAAATTTTCCCCTAGTGTTCTCTTATGTTTATCCTCATGAAAAGTGTAATTAAAATCATAATTTTTTGTGCAGTTTTATCTTTTTCTCTAAAGTTACTCTGTGCATCAACTGACACTAAGACCATGATGTTCTAACAAAATAGAGAATAACTCACATTTGTTTCTTTAATATATCAACTCCTAATTTGTAGTAAGCAAAGGCTTTAACAGACTGTGAGATGTGCTGACATGTTGAGCAAAGACATTTATTCAAGATGCAAAGTATCTCTAAACTTGGTGAATAAAATATTCTTCTAAATTTTATCATTTGATTATTGTCTGAGTTTAATTTGACTTTGATAGACTTTTTTAACACAATAAAATGAATCTTGAAATTGTCAGTTTTACAATTGAGATTTTGTATCTAGGAATTTGTTCCTTGTCTCTAAGAAGGAAGTTATAATAATCAACTCTGAGGCTTGTAATAACTAGTGGTGTGTGTGTGTGTGTGTGTGTGTGTGTGCGCGTGTGTGTGAAAAATAGGACAATGAACTGGCTCTGAGTCAGCTTTTAAAGTTCCACATTGGTTTCAACTCTCAGAACCACTCTGAGATAAGAATGTAAATAAACTTTCTTAAGCTGAATGGGGAAGGAAATTTCTTTGAGGTAATGATTTCTGGAAATATTTTAGGGGAGATCAAGAATGATGGTATTCAAGTTCAGTGTAACTCTTCTAAGAGAAGTAAAAGTCTGTGGTAGAAATGTGAAAGAAAATAAAACACATTGAAGACAAAGGCTGGATCTGGAGGAAGAAGTGAGTGTCTGAATTACTGGCTGGAGAGCCCTGCTCTCTCTTTTTTTCAATATAAATTTTATTGAACATTTTTTAAATTTATTTTATTAAAAATTTCCACCTCCTCCCATCCTCCCATTTACCTCCCCTCCCGCCTTCCCCCTCTCCCTCCCTCTCTAGTCCAAAGAGCAGTCAGGGTTCCCTGCCCTGTGGGAAGTTCAAGGTCCTCACCTTCTCCATCCAAAACTATGAAGTTGAGCATCCAAAAAGACTAGGCACCCACAAAGCCAGTACATGCAGTAGAATCAA
>LOEQ01010589.1:5043-16006 GCA_001685075.1 Bramus lutescens | reverse complement strand
CTGCTAAGGGTATTCTGGGGAGAGGGTCTGTTGTAACTTCATCTCAGAGGTGAAGAGCCTGGGTCCCAGAAAGAGGAACTGGGTTAGTCTTCTGTTTTGAAGTTCTGAGGTGCCTTCCACAGGACCCCAGACACGCAGAGTCCTGAGGTTGTTGGGAAGTTTGTCCTTCTGCATTGTTGGGGAAGAGTGCATTGCTGTGTTATGCGTAGGCTTCTGTTGCTTCTCTTTCCAGGGCACATGTGGTGGATGGGCTTGGGGCTAGGATATCTATTTTGGTCTTGTGAGTGGAATAGCGCCTGTGGCTCAGTTCAACTGTGGTTTATTTTGCCCCTCAAGTTCTGACTTTGTGCTCACCAGTAACACTGAGCTTCTTAGTCTGAAGGTAGACATCAGATTCATCTGTGTGTGGACATGCTCAGTACTGCCTGGCGCCTAGGCGGTCGCTGGATCTGTGAATGGGGGACTGGAGAACAGAAGGGCTGGAGGCGTGGCCACTGCTGTCTTCTCCAGGACACACCGCCTTCACTCGTTCACTGTTTACTCTCTTTGGGTTTGCACTCTATACATGGAATATTCTGCTCCTGCCTCCTTCAGGGTGCCAAGGCAGGCAGGAAGGAGATATAGTTTACATTCTTAGGAGTGGAAAACTCGCGTCCTGACTCGAGTTGCCAACATCCCACTGCAGTCATTTCTGTGCCTCCCTGCTTGCCACCCCCCCTGCAGCCAGCTGTGGCCTTTGGGCAGGTAATCTATGGGTTCCTGGCCAGTGTTTGCTGAAGAAACGGAGGTTGTGACGGAGGTGACCGTGAACTTGAACTGTTCTTACTTCTCCACGCTTTCTGTGAGTGCTGCTCTGAACTCCCTTCTGCAGAATTGTCTTGACCAGGTCCCCTGGCATAGCAGGTGGTACCTGCCAACAAGCCAGGCATCTTGAGTTTTCCAGAGAGTTTTCATGTCTAGAGTACCTCACCTGAGTAGCTGAGGCCATCGTTCAAGGTGCCCTGTCAGATAGGGCTGCCCTCTGGTGCCTGTCACTTCAGACTACTCTACTTTGTCTCAGCACTCAGATTTTCCCATCAGCCCCAGGCATTCTGAGTTCAGGGTGGGTGGAGATAATGCTTCACTTGGATTCATACCCAGAGCACACCTGGGGGCATGTGAGCAACCTGTTAGACTCGGAGTCGAGTTGGTGGCTGCTGCAGGTAGGCAGGTAGATGGTTTCCTGGAGTAGACCCCCCCCACCTGGACAGGGGTACAACAAAACCTCAACTACAGGGGCTATGCCACAGAAGAATAGTTTTCTGTGGGGCTATGTCGTGGTCAGGTCCTTGCGGGAGGCCCAGACCCGGTGTTCAAGAGAGAGGGGCTGCCTGCAGTCTGTGTTCCTCACAGAGTACATGGGGAGTGGCCCTGGAAGCTTGGGCAGGAAGGGAGGCCTGGACTTGGCAGTTGCTGTCGGTGCTTTTCAAGAAAGGCCTGTTGAATGTTGCTGAGATTCGCTGGAGGGGACTGAACACAGGGTCTCGTGGCTGGAGCTGAAAGGTCCAGGTTGGTCTGTTCCAGGGCTCCATGCTGTGTGGCCAGACTCCCCTTGGTGCAGAAGCCCTGTGTATCCTTTAGTGGATCTGGGGCAGCTGGGTCCTTCCTGGACTCGTGGCAGGGGCTGCTCATTATCCTGGAAACCCTGGACTGTGCGCTGGCTCCTGGAAACAGCGGTCCTTCCTGACTGGAAATGAGTAAGCAGGGCCAAGCAGTCACGCTGGCCCTGAGAGACCCTGGCCAAGTGCTCTGGCCCAATAAACCTTTATGATTTTCTTCCACTGGATCGATGGAAGATTGTCTTGTTTTCTGCCTCTGATTTCCCCTGAGACAAGGATGGATCCCAGGCCTCACTTATTCCACATCTTGGTATGAGCCCAACATAGCACTTCCTTAGCTGTGAGATGTTAACTGTGTCACTTTCCAGAGCTCCCAACCTTGCCCTCTCGTACCGTTGACCCGATCACGGCTTCCAGGGGTTCATCATGCCCATCCCAGAGATGCAGAACCTCCAGCCTTTTGAGACAGCACTCAAGGGTCAGAGGACAGTTCTGAAGGGTGAAAAAGGGACTGTGCAGCAGGGAAATGCAGTCCTTAGGCAATGGGGCAGCTCTCTTCCAAGCCATCTTCTGAGTTGTCCCATTTTCCAGTTCCGGCTCCAGACAACCTGCTCTGTCTTCTCTCCTGGTGGCTAGGGGCATGGCCTGCCTTTAAGTGGATTACATCATCACTGTGGTCATTAAGTGGTCATCATCACTGTCTTTTGTCCCTATATAGTCTGTTGTCTCCTGTCTGTTGACCACTGGGCATCTGCCTGGATCTGTTAGCTCCCTTCAACACTGCAGGTCTGCACACTTCCTGTGTTTGAGTAAGTTACCACATTCTTATAGGGCTGTAATGACTGGCCCTTCCTGAGCCTCAGCGTTCTGACTCTGGAGACAAGTCTGCTAATTGTTCTGCCCCTCTGCATGTACCCTAATACCCTCCTCTGTTTTGGGGGGAGTCCAAATAGGAAGAAACGACATACTGGAAGGCTGGAAGAGGCCCATGAACTAGAGATGGTGTTGATAATGGCAATGGTTATATGTAGTGACTTTGTGCTGGCCTTCTGCCCTGTGAGGACATTCTCAGGATGATTGTAGTAAAAGTTTAGGGACCACAAGGAGGTATGTGTGCTGCATTTCTGATGGAGAGGGGAGGCTAGGGCTGGTCTCAGGATTCTTGTTTCCATGAATGAGCTTTCTGGCATGGTAACTAGTGCTGGGGAAGTGTGGTTTCAGGGTCATTCATCACCAGAGGTCGTGGGACTGATGCCATGCTTAGGGCATATGGTCTGTCTGTGTGTGCCTGTGTGTTTATCCTGTACCTGTGCAAGATCCTGGGTACAGTTGGAGGGGTTCAGGAGAGCCTGTACCAGTGGAATGTGGGATGCTGACGGGGTATAGTATAAAGGTATCCTGGGAGAGTTGGGGGTTTCAGGGCTATGTTTAGGGACTTGCTGGCATCAACGGCTACAGGGAATCTGTGCTTGAAAACTGGTGAGCAGGAGAAGGGTGCAGTGCCTCGCCTGCCCCAGCTTGCTTTGACTGTGCTCTGCTTCATCATCCATTCTAAGCTATTCTTTGAAAAGGGACACATTTTTAAGTTGGAGTCCAGAATTTGTCTTCCGACATTAATAAACACACAGCCCAGCAGCCCCTTCCTGGCTTGGCCATCCTTTTAACACGGACTGTTAGAGGCACCAATTAATGAGGAGTTCAGTTCATTTCTGAGTCTGGCTCCCTTCCTTGGGCTGCCTCCCCTCCTGCCACAGCCAGGGTGCTAATGAGAGAGTCTGGGACTGAGGATGACGATTGTGGTTTTCCTGGTCTGGGGTCTAGACTGGCACCAGCCTCTTTCAGCTGGTCTGTGATCTCCAGCTTGGCCTCACGGGTGCTGGCTTATCTGGCCACAGTGTGGCTCTGGTCTGTTGGTTGTAGCTAGGAGTCACTGTAGGTCCCTTGTCCTCGTCACAGAAAGATGGGTTTTCACTTGGCATTGCAGCTTCCTTATGTCCTTCCAGCCTTGGAGACCCTGGACCTACTTCTGATGGCTGTCCTGACCTGTTCCCAGGTGTCTTTGGATACTCCTTCGTTTGCAGTGTACCCATCTGGAGACTCCTCCTTGCCTTCCTAAGCAAGGCACAGTGCTGCTGTGAGCAGATCCCTCAGCTCGCTTCTGCCACTTAACTCTGAGTGTGTGTGTTGGGGCTGGGGGCAATACGGATATAGACAGATATCCCCAAGTCCAATAAGATGTCAGTTTGCTTCCTCATTGGTTTCTGTTATTTGTTTTTGTGTTGTTCTGTGTTGCCCTCCTCTAGGACTTTCCAGGGTTCTTCTGTCTCCGTGGTCTTGGCATAACAAAGCACAGTTAGGTACCCGGTGGCACTGGTTTGTGACAGGAGGCAACCGTTGGTTGGAGCTTGTACCTTTGCTGTTCAGCTTCTGATGCCCCCAGGACACCCACCCTTCTATGTGGCAGGAGGTAGTGGGGGGAGCAGTGACAGCAGACACACCAAAACCAGGAACCGAGCAAAACAGGCCAAAACTCCCACTCATCCACACCTTCCAGAAGAGAGGCTGTGACTTGCTGAGAGCAGTGACCTGCAGGAATATCTGAGTGAGGAGGCTCATTTTCAGGCCCCTGATGCTCTTTGTGAAGCTATGAACACAGCTGGGATGCCATGGCCACTGGGCAGGAGATGCAGACAGGCCATACTGGTAGGTGGGGTGTGGGCAGTGATGTAACATCCAGAGGAGAATGACACGGCTCAAGACGGTGCCAGCGGAAAGCATGGCATTGGGGGTTGTCTTCTTTATGAAGCAAGATGTTATGTGTTCTAAGACTCCAGAACAGGTGAAGTACAGAGCTGGGGATGGAATTCAGTTGGGTTCAAACATCATATCAACTGTCGGTTTTTCCACACTGTCCCTCCAGAGTTAGAGCCCTGGATTAGAAGTTACTTTTAGATGTCATTATTTTTCTGTTGTGTAGTATTCCATTATGTAACTACATCTTGAATTTTACAGGCAAATGGATGGAGCTAGAAAACATCATTATGAATGAGGTAACCCAGACCCAGAAAGACAATTATCACATATACTCACTTTTACATGGTTTTAAACATAAAGCAAAGAAAACCAGCCTACAAATCACAATCCCAGAGAACCTAGACAACAATGAGGACCCTAAGAGAGACATACACGGATCCAGTATACATGGGAAGTAGAAAAAGACAAGATCTTCTGAGTAAATTGGGAACATGGGAACCTTGGGGGAGGATTGAAGGGGAGGGGAGAGACAGGAAGGGGAGCAGAGAAAAATGTAGAGCTCAATAAAAATCAATAAAAKTAAAAAGAAGTTACTTTTAGGTAGAAAGTAGATTTGAGTTGTTCCCCAGAGCTTACCATCCTCCTGTTCCTTGGATGTTGGGATTACAGTCATGTCACCTTGCCAGATTTACATTTTCTCCTTTTCAGGTACTGGGTCGTAGGACCTTGCCCATGCTAGGCAAATGCACATCACTGAGCTGTGCCTCATTTCCTTAACTCTGTTTGAGCTGACAAGTAGTGGACCCTGATAGTAAGCATCGTGTGTTGGGGACTGGCTGGAAAGACCTAAACAGTGGGGATACCTTACAGACAGACTGACATGTTTTTATGGAGAGAACATTGCAAGCCTAGCTCTTACTGATTACACATGAGCTGCAGTCACCCGGATGCCTTGAGCCCCTCCCTTACCTCCTCTTGGGACTGGCATTTGCCCTCCACTCCCAGCTCACCATGCTACAGTTCCACTCTGCTTCTGTGACTTCGAATTCCATATAGTGAGGTCATGCATGTTTGCCTTTCTATGTGTGCCTGCCTCATTACACTTAATACCTTCTGGGGTTACCCATGTTGTCACACATGACAAGAGTCCTTCGTTTTTGAAATCTGAGTAGTGTTTCTATGCCACCTTTTCTTTATTTGTTCAACTCTTGATGGGCAAAGCTTGTCCATCTTTTTCTTGGATGCTGGGATCAGTGCAGCTCTGAACATGGGGAATTTATGTCTCTACACTTCTTTAGTTTTCCCTGGGTGTATGCTCAGCACTGGGGATTGCTGACCTTATGGTGATGGTGTCCTGTGTTTAATTGTGGGGGAAATCACTATACCATTTTCCAAAAATGGCTATATAAGATTGCCATGTCCTTATAATGAGTCTTTCTCTTCCATCAGCCATTTCCCAAATGACACAGAGACTTATGGAAGATTGGCCTTAGCCTACGCTTGTTTTTAGCTAGCTCTTATAACTTAAATTTACCCATTTCTATTAATCCGTGTTCTGTCACATGTAGGTCATCCTGCTTCTTCCATGTTTGCTGGCATCTCTTGTGCACCTAAGCATCTAGATTTATCTACTTCTTTTCTTTCTGGCCGGAAGTCCCACCTATACCTCCTGCCTAGCTATTGGCCATTCAGCTTTTTATTACATCAATCACAACAATAAATCTTCACAAATATCCCACAACATGTCTTCATTTGTACAAAAATTCCTTTAGTTTATTCCCTTGTCAGCCCTTGTTTTCTCTCTTCATCTTGGTGGTAGCTGATCTTGCAGCCGTGGGGGATAGCTCATTGTGACTTGCATTTGTATTTTCCTGGTGACAGGGATGTTGGGCATGTTCATGTGCTGGTCATTAGCATTTTTTGAGAAATGCCTGTGTTCTTTGCTCATGTTATGATAATGTTTTTGCTATTGAGTGGTTGTTTCCTATGGATGTGTTTTTTTTTAACTTATGTGGTATATAGGGCTTTCTTCCTATTCTCCCCACTCTATTCATTGTTTCCTTCACTGTGCAAGTCATTTTACTTCAATAGGGCCTTGTTTCCGTCTTCTTTCTCTGTGTTTTCTTCCAGTGGTTTTGCAGTTTCACATCTGCTTTTCTAGTCTTTACTGCATCTGAGCTGATTTTTGAATGTGGCATGAGATCAGGTCTTAGTCTCTTTTGAATGGTTAGTATCCCCAGCAGTACTTTTGGAGAGACTGTCCCTTCCCATCAGGGATTATGGCAATCTGTCTGAAATCATGATACTGGAAACACGCTGGTTTAGTTCTGGTCTGTATATTTTTCTGCAGGCACTGACCTGTTTTGTATGCAGTAGTTTCTCTGGCTTTGAATCACATTTTCTTTAGTCTCAAGGTTTTGTTATTTTATGGTTGTTAGGAGGATATTTTTTGTTGCATTTTCTTGTGTATTTATTAGTGTGATAATGCTTGGTTTCTAGATACTAGTCTTGTTTCTTGGCTGTTTTCTTGGCATGGAGTCCTATCAGTGGCAGAGAGTGCTGTTTGAATCCTCTCTAACTGCAGTCCTTATGGTCAGAGACCTTCAGCAGGGACCTGCAACACTGTGTTAGTGTCCTTTGGTAATGCCACTGCTATTGTCCCATTAAGTAAATCATGGCTTTAAATTGAGGTAGGTGTATTAAGATAGAGTCCATAATTTTTGCTTTATGTGTGTATGTTTCTTTTTATTAAAGAAAAAGTCAAAAATCTTTGCCTTTTTGTTACTTTTTTTTCTGGGTCAGGGTCTCCTGCAGCCTAGACTGGTGTCAAACTTGCTATGTAACTGCGGATGATCTTGAAGTCCTATCTTCACCCTTCAAGGCTATACCTCTGAAAGGTTCCACAGCCTCCCAGACTGTGCTACCAGCTGGAGACCGAGCGTTCAGAGCAATGGGGGACATTTCACACTCACACCACAACGCCCAGCTTGTCACAGTCCCCTTTTCTAAGTGGTTGAAAGCATTCTGTATTTAGCCTTATTTCTTGTTATAAGGAGTTCCTCTAAGTGTGGTTTCTCTCAACAACCCCCTAGCACTCTGCGGTTTGAGTCTTTCCCCTTTTGGTCCATGGGTTGTGGAGGTGCCTGAGTACAGGGTTTGGTTTCCAGCTTGTATCCTTGTTCTGGATTTAATAGCACACAGCCAAGCCTGTTGGTTGTTCTCTGCATGTTCGGTTCTCAGGAGGTTCCCTTGTGGCCCATTGTAGTGTCTGTTTCTTTGAGGTCCTGCCAGGGCGTGGAAGAAAGGTTAGATTCCTGCTTATAGAGGCTGGATGTGCACAACCACTTAGTTCCCTCCCTTACCTGTAAGCTGTGTGTGCCCTTCTGCCTCTGTTCCTGAAGAAGAGGGTCATCTGTGTGCACTGTCTGTCTTGCTTTCTGATCTCTGAGAGAGGCCTGCAGTGTTAACTGTGAACAGCTGTTTAAGGCCGGGCAGACCCTCACAGCCTCCGTCTGTCTGTATGTCTGGCTGAGAGGCCACGACTGTCATTGCCTGGGTGAAGTGTGGTGGGAACACTCTGGCCCCTGCCAGCTACCCCCAGCCACAGGGCTGGAGAAGCTCTGGCTCCTTTCCCAGAACTTTTGGGAGGAGTGTAGCCCAGTGGACCTAGCTGATTTGGTGTTTGAAGCAGCTGAGTTTGTGATAATTGTGGGATGGCAGCAGCAGGGAGCCCACACACCTTCCGAGGGTGATTATCATATTAGCCTGCTTTCTCCTTTTCATCCCAGCACTCGGTTCTAGTCAACAGTAGTATTTTGTCTGTCTGCCTTTGTGCTGTGAATCGCCTTGTATTTCTGCTAGTGAACTGTCAACTTTAAATACATCCTTTGACTCCGTCCTTGATGATGAGCCAGTGAGCTAATGGCTCTTCCGCTCTTCTTTGCTCATGTCCTCTTGGCTTTTATCCATTGCTACTCCTTTAGTGGGGCACTGCCTTATCTGTGTCCTGCTCTGTCACTGTAACCCAACCTGCATGCTATGCTCATATCTCCAGGTGACCGAGCCCAGCACTCCTTGATTATCCCTTATCCCTTTAGAGCATTTTTAACTTTCTTTTTTATTTATTCTTTGTGTCTTTCATATCATACATCTTGATCCCACCCATCTCCCATCCCCTATCCCCTCACATCTGCCTTCTGCCTCTGCAACCTCCCCTCCCCCCCAAATAAAACAAAATAAGTTTAAGGTTTGCTTCGAAGCCCCTGGTCTCTGCTACACTATCAACACTGGGCCCTCCTTGGGACTCTTCCTGGACATCCTGTTGCTTCCCTGTGTCATGGAGATCCTGTAACTTTGGGTCCTCAGGTTCACCCCCGCCCTGTGCCACCACCCTGGCCACCTGTTCTCTAGCAGATTATAGATGGGGTAGGCTAACATATGACCCTGGTTCTGGGCCTGGTTAGTTGCAGGGTTGGTCAGCCCACCAGCTCTCCCCTGTCTTCACCCCCAGGGTAAGCTCTCCAGCATTGCCCTAGCTAGTTCACCCTTGTAAGGATGAGCAAGGGGCAGGTTCAGTTCTCCTATCCTCAGGGCCAGTTCTCCCTCACCAATGCCTTCAGGGCCAACAACTGTGTTGCCCAGCTGAGGTATAGGGGACACTCTCCTGAGTGCTGTAGCTGATGGGAGCAGGGACCTTTACTTGTGACCTCAAGGCCAGCTCTCCCACCTGAGGTGGGAGGGACAGATAAGTATTAGGAACAGCTCTCCCATCTGCCTCAGACATTAATAAATGGTGACAGTTGGGGGGTGTCTCTCCTGCTCATGCTGCCACTAGACAGATAAGTAATAGAGACAGCTTATTTAGAGCATTTCTTAAGAAGGCTCCTGGGAACCAGGGTCCCCAAATACTGCAGGTTCCAGGAGCAGCAGAGGGACAGTGTGGCTGGGTTGGAGTCCCCAGTTGCTGCTCGTCATGGAGGTGTCACTCACTGCTGCCTGACTTTAGAGGTCACTCTGAAGATGTCTGAGAAATCCACCTCATTCTCTTCCCTGTAGAAGTGGTTTAATTTCATTCTTTTCACCTCATTTTCTTCACTTTTCTAGTCATTATATTTGTAATACTTTTAAAAATAGGGTTTATTTTTCGGTTGAGTTTAAAACAGTGTATTCTGTGTAGTCAGCCCTCAAGGGTACATCTTTGCCGACATTTCCTCCTGCGTGGGGAGTTGCCTCTTCCCTGTTGGTGATGCGCTTTGAAGCACACATTCTTAGTTTTGATAGAGTTCCATCTGTCTATGTTTTCCTTTTGTTTTCTGTGCTTTTGGTGTCATCGTTAGGAAATCATTGCCAAATCCAATGTCATGAAGCCCCCCCCCGTGTTGTCTTATAATTTTAGCTTGTACATTTAGTTCCATGACACATTTTGGGCTAGCTTGTACAGTGGTTCAAGGTAAGAGCCCAGTGGCGTTCTGTGTGTGGACGTGTGCTTTTCCAGCACCATCTGTCCCTTCCTGTGGGATGCCTTGACACCCTTGCTGAGGATCACACAGCCATCCACGTGGGAGTTCACTCTTGGGCTCCCTGTTTTAAGTTTTCTGGGTCTGTGTGTCAGTTTTTAGGTCAGTGCCACACTGTTTGGATGACCAAAGCTTTGGGAAAGCTTTAAAATCTAGAAATCCAAAGTCTTGTTAGTCACTCTGTTTGATTTACCATTTATTTTGGAAAGCATTGTTTCTGTTCTGGGTCAGTTCTTTGTAAGCCTTCTTCCAGAGCAGTGGGGACATGGCAGGAAGCTCTGCCAAGGCCCTTCTGGGTGCTGCTCAGGCCCAACAACTTCTCAGGAGGCTTTGCTGCTACATAGCTGCCCAGTCGCTGTTGGGTCAGTGTCTCAGAGATGGCGCAGGGCTGCAGAGTGAGGGGTGGAGGGTCAAGCTGTACTCCTACCAGGGTTGCTCCTGCAGTCTTGATGCCCCCTCCTCTAGCCCCCAAAGCTTCCCATTGTGTCTTTGTGGCCCTGCCATGTTCCTCTATCTTGTTTCAGCCCTGAGGTCCTCTAGCTGCTCCGTGCCTCTGTGGTCCTGCTGCCTCCGGGTCACCCCCAAACTCCACCCTGAAGGCCCCTCAGGCATGCTGCTCTCCACACCACAGTAGGACTCTACCCTCCCCACATTCTGGTAGGAGTTCTCATCTGACTTGGGGCCTACAGATTTTGTTTCCTGTTTTCTATAAACATGACATTTGGATTTGTAAAGTTTTTCTTTGATAGTTCAGGGGCTTTCTCATTGTTTTCACTTGGTTTCCAAGAAGGACCTAGGGCAAGATGTGCTAATGTACAGAGGGGCTTATACTTGTCATCAGTGTCTCTTTAATGACCTGAATTACTGACTTTTAGAATTCACATGCCTGTCCTGAAGGCTGCACCGGAAGTGCTTATCAAAGGCTCACCTACACTATTGTCCCCATGTGATGGTTGTGGGGAGGGAAGAAGCTGAGCTTGAACCTGAAGTGAAGGTGGTACCAGTCAGGCTGCAAGAGCCACAAGGCCATTGTGGGTCAGGCCAGCATGTTGTTCAAGGCCTGATGTTTTCAGAACCTTGGACAGCAGCTGGCTA
>LOEQ01010588.1:60076-75421 GCA_001685075.1 Bramus lutescens | reverse complement strand
GGCTCTTCTATAAGCAGTTTATTCAGGAACCTTGAACAATCTTCTTCTTCTTCTATCCCCGGGAAGGGCGCTTGCAGACTATATACTCTATGGGATACCAATCCCAATAAGCCACGTGGCAATCTCTAATCGGCCCACATACACGAAAGCAAGCCTGCTGATCACCCTTAGCCAAATAAGGACTTGTTTATCACAGAGAGCATTCGCTGTCTGGCTAGAAGGCAGAAACCAGCGCCATCTTTAAGGCCCAGCACTATGCAGCTCTCAACAGTAGACTGTCATTTTTTGTCTTGTTGACACTGTCCTTTGCTTTACAGAAACTTTTTCCATTTTAGGAGGTCCTATTTATTAATTGTTTCTCTCAGTGTTTTTGGTGCTGGGGTTAATTTTAGGAAGTGGTCTCCTGTGCCAGTGCATTCAAGTGTCCTTCCCATTTTCTCTTCTGTAAGGTTCAGTGTGGCTGGCTTTATGTTGAGCTTTTTGATCCATTTTGACAAAGAAGCAAAAAATATCAAATGGAAAAAAGAAAGCATATTTAACAAATGGTGCCAGCATAACTGGATATCAACATGTAAAAGAATGAAAATAGATCCATCTCTATCACATGCATGAAGCTCAAGTCCAAATGGATCAAAGACCTCAACTTACATAAGTTTTTTACAACCATGAGTGATGAACTCCAATTGACTTAAGAAAATCAGGACAAACTCCTCCATTCTTACACATTTTTCTTGTCCAACTAACAAGCTTTTGTACTTTTGTAGAGATAAGAAAGAATTGGTGCTTCTCCAAATCTACTCTTTTTGTAATCATGGAAGATTGTACAATAACATCACGGACCAGAATATTTTAATTCCAAGTATAAATTTCTTCTGAGTAACTTGTCCCACAATTTGGGGAGGACCAGAAAAACTGCCATCTAGACAAGTCAGGCATATTACACTGAAATATGGCATCTGTAGTTGCCAGAATAAGGTATGTATACTATCAAGTAAGTTATAATTTCAGCAATTTCAACATGGATGAGGAAGGGACTCATAAACCCTACCACTAGCTGTGGCTCTGTTGATAGTTGATGAATAGTAGAGAAGGATAACCATATTTCTTTAAGGGTGTGACCACTGGTGTGTCAATCATGTTCTTTTGGATGTCCTTTTAACCATGTCTATATAGGCAGCAAAATCTAGAGAACTAGACTGTGTTAGTTTATTAAAGAATAAAAAAAAAGAAAAAGAGGCTTATGGAGTTAGAATGGGATGTGGAAGAGGTGGGAGTTGGATACAAGAAGAGATAGGAGGAAAGATGTGTGAAATGAGTTTGATCAAAGTATATTGTATGTATAAATTTCCAAAGAATTAAAGAAGTGTTATATTATAAGATTTCCTTCATTCTTTGACAATTTAATATATACATGTCATTTGTTTTAATTATTTTTATTCTTCTCACCCTCTCTTATTCCATTTGTATTTCTTCTACTTCTCCAAAATTTCTCCTCTTACTTTTATGTCTTTTTTAATGAGTCATTGATATTATGGTTGTTTTCATGGACATGTGTGTGAAATTGTTTTCTGAAACATAAACTTCTTACCAATTGCTATACCACTGAAGAAAAGTTACTCCACTGTCATTAATTTCAAGTGTTTTTGCAGCTGAGCTGGAGCCTCATAAGTCCAACCCCCTTTTGTGACGTAAAGTTTAATGACTTGATCTGCTGCAGATAACTATGGCTACTGCAGTTTCATAAGTGCTCTACTCACATCATGCCCAGATGTCAGCAGTCTTCCCCATTCACTAGCTTTAAGTTCTTTTTCTGTTTCTTGTTCTGTATTTTTAATGCATATATGTGTACTGTATTTACATCAATCCTGCCATGTCTTCCAATATATTCCATGAATCTTGGACAAAAGTGAGCAGCTTATATAGATGTCCCAATTCAGGGTAAGCACTAAACAATCACTTAATTTTCCATACTCAGAGAATTTAAGTCAGAAATTTTAAAAACATATCTATTTGAAGAACACTAGTAGTAAGTCTCCCTTTTCCCCTAGGGCCTATGAACTCCCTGACAAGGTTTAGAGTATTAACCATTTTTTATGTCTTTGGCTCAGAGCAAAATACTGACTACCCCCATATCAATAACTTTCTATATAAAGAAAATGTGCACATGATCAATTTTCTGTTTTAGATGTAAAAATAATCCTACACAAACAAATTATTATTCATAAATTATATTCAGTATAATCCATAAAAATATGTACTAATGTCATCAGAATATATTAGTATTCAAAACAAGTTAAATTGCTAATAATATTCAAAATTCAGGTTTATATCTGCCATAAACTGAGATATTTCTATTGTATATCTTTAAGGAAAGATGTTTGTTTACTTTAGTACAATGTATTTAACTTATTTTTATCTTAAGATTTTGTTAAAAATTCCATAGAGTTTTGCAAGTAGAGTTTTTGTTTTGTTTTGTTTTGCAGCTTAACTAAAAGAATGGGGAAAGGCAAACAAACAAGGCAATTTGTGAGACCAACACTTCAGCAACAACATTTCTTGTTCAAAATATTGACATAGAAAAGTTGTGGTTTTTTATTTTTATTTTTTATTATATTTAATTTTAATTTTTTTGTATTTTGTTTTTTCGAGACAGGGTTTCTGTATGTAATAGCCGTAGTTGTCCTCGAACTAGCTGTTGTAGACCAAACTGGCCTTGAACTCACAATGATCTGTCTGTCTCTGCTTCCCAAGCACTGACTTTAAAGCATGCAACACCACCACCCAGCAATAAGTTGTGTTTTAAGAGGCAATAAAAAAGCATTTCTTGTTTGTTGTTTTATTTGCTGTGGAGTCTTATCAGGTTTATTTTTTTGTTGTTGTTGCTTCTTTGGGTCTGGGCCCCCTCATCTCTTAGATGGTATAGATGAAAATATGTACCTTAAATGATCATATGATTGTGTAAGTTCCTTCACATTCAATGAAATCATACTAGAAGCTCTTGATAAAGAACGGTTTGCCTCATTTTTGTCATCATCTAGTAATGATCCTGTAATATCAAAATGTTTTTAGAAAAGACATCATGTGAGTCTGTGAACAATTTAGGAGGATGATTATATTTATAGTTTATTTTGCACAGGAAAGATTTGGCAACTAGAATTGGTTATCAGTTATGATTATTTACTTAACTGCCTTTTAAGTTTAAAGCTACACTGATTTTAAAATTATCTTTGAACTTAAAGAAGACAACATCTGTGGAAGGATGCAGCAAACATGTGATTGCTGTATTTAATTATGGTCTGACGCGGTACTAATGTGAATTTTAAACAACTTTGTACTCTGCTCCTAGAAACTTAAAGAATGTGGCAACAGTAATGCTCTCTCAAGATTCTAACGGCAAGTTTGAAAAAATTTCAAAGTCTACAGAGAATATTTGTCCTTTCTATGAACTACTTTTAATTCCAAGTTTGATCCTGTTATGTTAAAGGTTATTCTAATCTCAATGGAGCAAACAACAGAAAATTCAGATGACCTTACAGTCCCTTTTAAATTATACTTCTCTTTTAAAACAAAAATAAAAAAATAGTCCTTCAAATGGACAGAAGATCAGCTTCACAGTTGATAGATTTTCTTAAACTGTTGGAAACTGACTAAACCTAATTTGATCATTTTCTCTTTTGTAGTTTATTTTATTTATTTATTTTGCAGAAATAAGGGCTTTTCAACCTGTGAATTTACATGAGGCAACTCCCCCATTTTAGGTTTTCAAATGTGAATAATATTATGTCTAATTCTAATTTTAAATATTCTCCATAATAAATTCATCTAAGTATTTATAAATAGTGCTGTAATACTACATACTTTCCATTATTATCATCTTATACATGAAAATAATCTCTACCCTTAATTTTAATGTTAAAATGAAGAAATCTACAGATTAAAAAAATTCTGAATGTTTCTTATTGTCACCACTGATTGTAAAGCAACGGAAAAGTATTAGAAGAATGAATTTCTCAAGAAAAAAAAGATTACTACAGAAAAATGATTATGAATAATTAATTTACAGAAAGAAGAACAAATAATAGCATCTAGCTAACAGTCAGTAAAAGAATAGAAAAAAATTAATTGCTTCTTATTCTCTGGCTTGTGAATGACATTAACTCTTGGAGATACTGTGGAATAGAGTCACTCATCTTGTGGGGAAGGGCATACTGACTTAGTACTCTGGAGGAGCTACTCTGGAAACATCCTTTAAAAGTTAAACTACACTTTGACCAATAGGCATAATTTCCATTTTATTATGTTGTACAAACAATTGCAATATACATAAAAAGACATGCAAATGACATTATTAATAATAATTCTGTTTGGGGAGAGAGGTGATATGTGATTTAGTATTTTTTATTCTTAAACATTTAAATTCTTATAACATTTGAGTAAATTAAAACTTTTTCTTCTAAAGTCTATTTTGTCTGATATTAGCAGCACCTCCACAGCTCTCTTTACACTGTGGTATGCATATTTTTTTCATCCAACTTTTAACCTATAAGTGTTAGAGAAATCCATACCTGGTACCATTGTTATGCTAAGAACATGTATCTATACAGGTCATAGGACCTAGGAAGAATGTATTGCTACATGAGCATAATATTAAACAAACTGCTGATGACTTGTTACACCCATAGATTAGTGCATCTCTCAACCCTCTTCAGAGAAGCTTCTGGTAGTAGATAATTATTCTTGCATAGACCCATAACTGGTAAAGATGTAAAAAAATAAAAACAAATAAATAAAACTGAAATTCTCATTCCTAAATGTGACATCTGTATCACACTTCTTCTCAAGACTCAGGAAATCATTGAAGAAAGAGGTCCCAGAAATTATAAGAACCTGAGGTTGATAAAACAGGGAAGTGGTATAATTTGGACAAAAAAGAGCTGTTGGATACATGAATTTAAAGAGGTTGTGTCAGCATACTCAATAATTGTGCAAGCCTAAACCAGATAAAAGTCAGAATATGAAGAGGTAGACATCCATACCTGTCCTTAACTGAGGATCTATTGGCAGTTTATAGCTTATATGGGAGTTAGAGTCAATTTTTTTAAGAGTTTAGCCCCTGGTAGGTCATTCATACACTAATGGAAAGAAGGCCACACATTCAAATATATATGGGCAACATAAATTAGAATTGATGCTTTAAAAAAATTACAAATTTTCTGGTCTTAGTTTCTTTTCTATTCATTTAACAAAATATCTGGATCCAGCAAATTAAACAAAAAAATCATTTAATTTGACTTACAGTTTTATAAGTTTAGAGTTCAAGATGGTAGAGCAAATGCATGCTGTCAGGAATACCTGAAAATTTACCTCTTGATCTGTAAGTTGGAGGCAGATAGAAAGGTAATCCAAAATGGCCAATTTTTTAAATTAAAAAATAAAGCTTACTCCTAGTATCATGACTCTTCAATCAGTTCTACATCCCCTAAACTTCAAAACTTGAGGTGCAATATGTCACATGGACCAAAGGAGACCATTATCATTCAGTCTACCTCAGGTGGGTAGAAAAGGGTCAGGTGAACCTCAAACAAATGAGGGAAGAAGTGGATATTATTAAAATACATTGAAGAAAATTCTCAACCAACTAATAAAATGAGAAAAATAACAAAAATAAATCTAGAATAAATTACTGAATAAGTATATTAGTTAGGGTTTTCTAGAATAACAGAATTTATAAAATAAATTTCTCTCTATGGACAGAAATATATACACACACACACACACACACACACAGTATTTGACTTGCATACTGCAGCCCAGCAAATCTAACTATGCCTAGCTATGAACAGAAAGTTCAAGAATCCAGAAGTTGCTCACTCCAAGAGGATTAATGCCTCAGATTGTTTTCAGGAGATTTTGGAATCCTGAAATGTAGATGTAATATCAGTGAAGGAACCGACTTGCTAGCAGACTAAAGCATGCAAAGAGCAAAAGATTCCTTCTTCCATGTCCTTATATACGCTTCCAACATAAAGTGTTCTCAGATTAAAGGTACTAAAGAACTAGATTATAAATGGGTTTTTCTACTTCAAATTAAGCAAAAAGTCCATTCATGGGTGATCTCTACTTTTGCTTTTTAGCTAATACCATTTGTAATTAAGTTAATGACACAATAAGCAAATAAACATTATCCTTGTTGAAATTATTTGGTAAGATATCATTAATTGATTTTCAAATTTTGAACACAGTTTCTTTTATCTCTTTGGGATAATTTAAACATGTTATTCTAGAATGTGGTAAATTTAGCACTCAACTTTGTCAGGCAATTCCTATTGATGGTGCTTTTGTTTGTACATATTACTGTGTTAGATCTTTTATAAAATATGAGTTTGCATGTCTTCTATGTTTTTATTTTAATTGCATCTGCAATATTTTAGTCCCAAAGAAATTTTACATTTAATAACACAGCAATGCAATTCTAGTAACAAAATGTGTTCACTTTGGTGTTAATTGCTGCCCCAGCTTATTGTTCTAGTTTGGTAAGATTTATTAATAAGCACCGAAAAGTCTATATTCTTCTTCATGCTTTGTTACTGAGTCTTTGCTTTGTTATTCAGTGGTCGACTATTGATAGCACAAACATTTTCAGCATGCCTGAAGCCAATCTATCTCCTACTTTCTGCTATGGGCTGTGTTTGCAGCCTTGGACTGCTCAGCCTTGCAGTTATTAACTTTGACTAGTTTTCACTAGAGATGTTAGGATCTTTCAGGATATCTCAAGGACATTTTTCCAAGTCTTTGAAAATGGACTTTGAGCTTTAGGTTTCGAGAATACTTTGGAATCTTTCTTTAATATACACTTGCTAGTTTAGGGGAGCAACCTAGTTCATATTAGAACACCAGTTTTAATTCTTGTGTGCATTCAGTCTCCTGGTCTGAATTACACTAAATTTTTGTAATATTTTCTATTGTGAAATTATTAAGTAAATCAAATAAACTCACCGAAAAACAAGAATGAGAAGTAATTGTAATGAAAGGTCATGATATAAGACTTGAAATAACCTTGGTAAATTTGAACATTAACATATTAACTTTCAGAAGTAATGACAAGTCAAATTATTTTGGGAACAGCATTGTCATCTTAACATTCATTGAATCTAACAACTTTTCTTAAAATAAAGTTCATCAAAGAGAAAGATAACTTCTCCATAGCTCTCTCTAATACAAATAATATGGCTTTCTTTCATCAAAGAAATTATCATTACTATGAAGTATACCATCATAATTATATTAAACAATTGTGAACTTGAACTAAGAAGATATATAATGCAAATTGTAATTTGTATTAATAATCAAACCCCAGAGTCAGATATAGTAGTTAATAATGAATTATCAGAGAAGCAGAGCATCCAGCCACTAGTTCTTACCTTTACCAAATCCTCAGATCAAATAGGATATCATATCTCTTTGGAATCCTCAGACAGAATGCTGTCTCTACAAAACCTCAGACTGAATCCAGAACTGTCTCCTCCCTCCTATGTTCCTCTATTTGCTCAGGCATATCACTTACAATCTCCAGTTCCCTAATGCTGGATTAAAGGTGTGAGGCACCACTATTTGACTCTGTTTTATTTTATTTTTTTAAGACTGATTCAATCTTGTGCATCCCAGGGTAGTCTTGAACTCACAGAGATAAATCTGCTTCTGTTTCCAGAATGCTGGAATTAAAGCTGTGTACCATCACTTCCTGGCCCCTAGTGTGGCTAGCTGATTCTGATCTTCAGGAAAGCTCTATTTGTTAAAGCACAAATAAAATATCACCACAATGATACTTCAAAACCTTAATACCATCATATTGTTTTTCATCTTTTTTATAAAAAATAATTATCAACATTTCTGTCCCTAAACCTTCTCATATACCAGTTCCCTCCCTCCCACATACACACACACTCATACTTTCTTTCAAATTCATTGTCAACTTTTTCTTTAATTGTTGAAGTGTCATTCGCTTTAAATTGCCCTACAGTGCTTCCTCTTGAGCTTCTGATATTAACTGTCAATCATTTTTCAGAAGAGCTGACCCTAAACATAAACCAACCCTTACCATATCAATAAATGCAAGCTGAATTACACAGAAAATAATGTGTCTTTTTGCTTTCATTAAAGGTATCCTTTGCATGGATGCATTGTTCAGCATGAGATATTTTGCTGTGAGAACTGTGTTTGAATAATCATTCTTCCTTAGCAATTCATTTTTTTATTCACTAAATCCATGGAAACATATAATCACAATGACAGTGTGGTCCACCAACTGGTTCCCTTGGATATTCAAATACTAAGTAAATAATAAATACAACACCAGGCATGTGTTTATCATAAAGAGGGGAAACAATATCAAAAGAATTTCATAGGATTCAGTTAAGAGAAAGAATCAGCACAAGACTTAAAAAATGACATATTTCTAGAGTACAGACATCAATTATAAATGACCCCAGAACAAGAATTTACACTTGCATATAAAAATCTAAAACCGGTAAGATAGATATTAAATTATTTTTTCTTTATAATTTAAACAAGCAAGAAATCACTAAGTATATATAGTCTTAATAGCAAAGGATGAAAGGGAATAGTCCTGAAAGTTGTTACTGTAGTGTATATGCAAGAGGCCCTCTGTATTCTTATATGGTGGATATTCACATCCTCATTAGAGAATTTTCCTTCACATTTAAATTGTCTCCACACCTAGCTAGAATCACCACTGAAATACAAAAACAAATCACTAAGCGATCTGACATTTGTTCTGTGAATTTCGTAATGCCTATATTAGTTATAAATTTCTCCAGAATTTTCTAATTTATCTAAATTAAATAATTAAAGATTAATTAAATTAAATAAATTAAAGATTAAACCATAATCGTCTCCCTTATCAGAAAGAAAAGAAAAATGTGATTCTCATAATATTTCATTTCAGTAAAATAAATCTTTGGTTAATAGTTAACCTGAAGCACAGAAACTAACTGTAGCTTTTACCTAGTGGGAACACAATTTATTATTATCCACTGGAGAACTTTAACTAGAAGTAGGATAACAAGTTGAAGAAAAATTATGCAAGACAGAATTATTAGTTTGTTTGTAAGCTGCTCTGCATGTTACCTCACACTTCTTTTATTGAGGAGTCTTTCCTTGATGAGTATTTTCCATTCAAAGAGAAGATACTTACGATTAATTTTCAATCACCTAAAAGAGGGCATTCAATATTTAAGTGGGGCTGGCCTATAGTTTCAAAGGTTTAGACAATTTCTGTCATGGCAAGAAGCATGGTAGCATGCAGGTGACATGGTGCTTAAGAAGAAGCTGAGAATTTTACATCTTGATCTGTAGACAGGAGAAGTTGCTGTACCACAATGAGTGAGGTTTGGGCACATCAGACCTCAAACACCACTTCCACAGTGACAAACTTCCTCCAACAAGGTGACACCTACTAGTTGTGCTATTCTCTATGGGCCAAGCATTCACACACATTAGTTCATGGGTCACATCCATATTCAAACCACCACACCAACACATAGGTTTCCTGACCCTTCAATGGTCATCTCAATTGCTGATAACATTTGGCATAAGGTTTTTAATGTAAAAGCACAAATTGGCCTGGAAAATGGAAACTGGAGAACAGAAAAGACAAATCTATAGCAAAGTGCATTGCACAACTTTGTCACTAATGCCTGGGGTATGTTTAGTGAAACAAATCTCTTGAATTCAAGTAAGAAATGAAATGTTTGTAGCCTTAAAGATGAACAGGATAGGGGGAAAAGGCATGTAAAATACTTCAGGGGCCACAAATCCTAAATAACTTGAGGAAAAGACTAGCATCAGTATTTTAACAATTACATGAAAGTTTAAGAAATGAGTCATAAAATGACAAAGCTTGTAAAAATCATCCACCATTATCATTTGTTTTTCACTTATTGTGGATAAGAAGCGGGACCTTGAACATTCTAAGCAATTGCTCTCTCAAGATTTCTTTTAAACAATTATTTTAAATACTGGATTTCATTAAGTTGTACAAGCTCATCTTGAACTTAGACTGTACTCGAGGTAAATTGTGAACTAGCTTTATTTTTCTGTGCAGCTAGGTCACAGGTCTTTGGCACTATTATCCTTGGTTGACAATTGTCAGCCTATATGATATACTTGAATTAAGAAGTAGTTCAAGCCAGGCATGGTTGAATGCCTGCAATCCCAGCAGTCAACAGAGTGAGACAGAAGATGTGACAGTTTGGGATAACAATAGGCTACAAAACAGATTCTAGGCAAAGATATACCATATAGTAAGAGAGATCTTGTCTCAATAATACAAAAGACAATAACAATAATACTTCACAAATTACTCTGTTCTTCTATAAAAATGCTTTAAGCATTATATTTTATAGCTGCCTTTTAAATTTGGACTCCTTATTACACTATTAGTATTAAAATAGTATTAACAATTATATGCAAATAAGATGAAAAGCCTAATAAAAAGATGTATTTTTTCCAATTCAAAAAAAAAAAACAGAAAAACACATTGAATATTCAAAACAAAGTGACTTTAGTGTATAGTAGGAGGCTGCTTGTTCATTCCTGGAAGCCCAGACCCCAAATAATCACACAGAAAACATATTATTTGAAATATTGTTTGGCCAATAGTTCAAGTATTTCTAGCTATCTCTTATATCTTGGGTTATCCCGTTTCTGTTATTTCATATTTTACCAAGAGGCTTGGAGCCTACTGACAAGGTTCCAGCCTGGTCCCTTGCATTTTTCGCCTCTGCCAGCTCCATGGTGTCTCTTAACTCTGCCTTCTTTTCCTAGCATTCAGTTTAGTTTTCCACACCTAGCTCCATGCTGCCCTGCTTTAGGCCCAAAACAGATTCTTTATTAATCAATGGTAGTCACAGCATACAGAGGGAAATCCTACATCACATGCCTTTTTCTGTCTAAATGAAAAGGAAGATTTGAATTTTCACATAGTAAAATTACATATAACAAAACAGGTATCAAACAAAAATTATAGTTATAATATTTATATCTACTTTATCCTTTATCACAGCTAAGGAAAACTATAATTATAACTATCTATTCTTCAACTCCATCAAAGATTCCAGAAAGATATACTATTACCTATTAAAACAGGAAGTGCATTGTAAAAAAACTTCTAAAACTCTAGAATTGACAGGGACATCTTGGTGTCTGGAGAGTCACCTAAAGTTCTGTATCATTGGGGCATCCATCTTCAGTCTACAAAACTATATTATCTGGTACACTTTCCCATGAAGCAGGGAATTTCAAAGACAAGTTTGCCTCTATTGGCAGTTTGTCAGTAATTTTCTTCTTTGTCTTGCAGAATATCTGACAGATTCTTTCATGAAGCAATAAGCCCAAAGGACCAGCTCACCTTTAAGCAAGCTCAGCAATCATTTCTTTGTGGGTCCTGCATGTCCAGTCCATATAGCATAACATTAAACACTCTAAGCAAGAACAGTTTCTTGTCCAAATTGCTAACAAACTCCAAAAAGAGCCTCTTAAATGCCCATCTTCCTTTTGAAATAATTGTTGCTTTCAGGAGCAGATGTTTCTAATTGTCATGAAAAGTCCTACATTTTTAAAACATTTTAAATGCCATATTCCTTATGTCTTTGAAAGATTTGAAGATTATCTATCTAACTGAACTATATCTCTAATATCTAGAAAATGTAACTAAGATGACTACAACATTGACTAATAGATATCTATCTATTAACCTGTATTTCTTAATTAAACATTACATTTTAAAATGAGGTCCACAAACACAATTTCTTAATCAAGAGCATAAATACACATATAAAAATTGACCTTAATTTTTTGTCAATAAACCAAGATCCATACCAATGCAAAGTATTAATTTCTATATCATATTCCTCTTTAAATGTAAAATAACATTTATAAACAATATTTGAATATTTGGGTGTAGTTTTCTCCAAACTGCTTCCTGCTTTTTACTGGGCAAAGTAATTTTGTTTGTGGTGAACATTTGGGGGTCTTGGTGTATCAAACCAAATTAGTTTGGAAGCAATTCACAGGTTCTCATCTTCTGTAGAAAAAAAGAACTTTTTTTCCAAAGCAAAATATCATTAAACCCAAATTCAGAAGTCATGATAACTTCAAAATATATAGGTTAGTTTAGCTTAACAGCCTATACAGTGAAATCTCTCTCTACAGTCATAAAATTTAAAGAAAACAAAATAGTATACATAATTCAGACTCTGGTATATTCCATCTCTATGTGCCTTATTTTTCTTACTCTATTACATTTTCTACAAGTTTAAATTTTATTTTATTATTCTTACTCTTTAACCTATGACTGCCTCTACTCCTTTATATTACATTTACTGTCTCTTTACTCTTTTTCTTTCTTCCAAGCCTACATACATTTTTTTCAGACTATGTCTCTTTAGAGGTCTTTAATGTCTGAATCTGTCCTATTCCGTGTCTGAAATCCTTTTCTATTCAGCAGAGCTTCTTAAAATGTTAAGCTGCAGCCTGACTAGGACTAAGACTGCTTTGCCTTTTTTCTTTGCCCAGTCCAACATGTTGGAGGTTCCTTCAGCATGACACATGCTCATTTTAGTGTTAATTTTAAAAGACTAAAGGTCAGCAATCTAAGTATATTGTCTGAATATTATGTACCAAATATTGAAACTGAAGCTTGTACCTATACTAAAACAATTAATGTTCAGCCTGTCATCTCTTCTACAGGGCTTGAAAAATAAAATGAATCTTTATGGGATAATAGAACAAATCATATTTTCTGAGTTTACTTGCTCCTATAATGAACATCAACTCATATGTTTCTCTGATGTGAGTTGATTTTGTTCTTTTGTTTGTTTGTTTTGGATTTACTTTTTTTATATTTTGTTTTATTTTTTGTCTTCGAATATTAGGTAGCCCTGGAGCTGGAGAGATGGTTCAGAGTTTAGGAGCACTGGTGGCTCTTCCAAAGGTCCTGAGTTCAATTCCTAGCAACCACATGTTGGCTCACAGCCATTTGTAATGAGATCTGGTGCCCTCTTCTGGCCAGCAAGCATACAGACAGACTGAACACTGTACATAATAGAAAAATAAATCTTTAAAAAAATTAAAAAATATTAGGTAGCCATAAATACAAGTACTTATATTTGGGTCTTCTATTATATGACTTTGATATACATATCATTTTTCTCAATACTATAAAGTAGACAAAGATTATTATAGAAAGCTATTACTGGTCAAAATGTAGAGAACAACTGACTGTAGGAAGCTAGTCACCAACTGATTCATATACGACACAAACCCTTTACATCCATCCAACTGATCAATGCATAACACAACCTGTTCATCCAAAGCCATGGGAATATCATGAAAAAAGGGCAAAAAGATATTAAGAGACAAAGAAACCAAATATCTTCTTCTAAAAAAAGGGGACAAATGTATTTTATATGAAATTCCCAAAGAATTAACAAAATCACTATCTCAAAAACACATTATATACAAGTATGAAATTTTCAATAAATTAAAAAAATAAAAAGCCAAATAAATGAATTAAATGAGGAGGCAAAAGCTGTAGAGATAGAGATCAGAGACCTATAACAATATCCAACGATACATTGCCAATGATAGAAGAACTCCCTCTAAACTGCCAAAAGGGGACTGGGTCTTTATCACATGGAGATTTAAGGCATTTCAGTTCTGAACTACAACAGATTCCCACTTGTGAATTTCCTATACCTGAGCCTAACAATACATTTATTAAAATCAATAAACATGTACACGTATTGGCATCTCATTTATTGCCAAAAGTCCAAAATTCATATCATAGTATTGCATATTTTATGCAACTTTAATGTTGATTACATTTTAAAGAAAATTTAGATTCTCACAAACATTAAACTGAAGGTACAGATTTTTCATATCTTCCTGTCCTTATACAGGTAGCCCCTCTCCCAGTATCAAAATTCTTCACCATTTTGATAGTTATGATTTTCAAAATCATTTAATTTAATCTTTTTGAGAATATTGAGCATGATTTTATGTATATTATACATATTTAGAAACATTTTGTGACATTCTTGTTCATCTTTATTCAAATGGTTCAGTAAGTATTTTTTCATAATAATTTGTAGAAATGACATGTACAACCTGGATACGAATCATTTTAGATGAGTGTATTGGGAAAAAAATTTCATGTTTATCCTATAAGTCAAAACATCTGGATTATCTGTGGTTCATTTCTATTATAGGTGGTTATTATTTTAATTATTTTCTACATCATCAGGTCCAGCTTTCTGGCACAGCTAATAATTCATTATCGAAAGCTGTATACTACATACAAAAACCGTAATTACAATGGATTGTTGTTATCTTCCTCCAGGGAAGGCTTTATTTTCTTCTCTATAGCAGATATAAAATGAACAGATCACTTTGATTCAGAGAGAGCTGGCCTATTTCTATCTGCTTTTTTTTGTTGTTGTTTCGATGATGCTGTTTTATTGTTTTGTCTTTTCCTCAAGCAGTTTAATTAACTGTCTGTGTTATTTGCTACGGCATTAGCTCTAAGGATGGAGTCTTCTCCCATTTTCTTCTTCCTAATATCACAAGGCCAGTATTTTTCAGCTTACAGGCTGAGATTCTCAGACATATCTGCTTTCCATAACTTCTGTCTTATCTCAAGCATGTACAACACAAAGGAAGTAAAACTGATTTAAGAAGAAACTGCACATGAAGAGTTGGCCTAACTTTTCACTTGTTTTATGCTTTGTGGTGCCTTGTTTTCTTTAGTCCATGTTGTTTGATATCCTTGTACTAATTATATCTTCCCAGATCAATGAAATAGCTGCAATTCCTAGGGACCTCTGTTCTATCCAATCTCATACCATGTTCTAAAACCAACAAGTGTGGAGAATATAGTTGTAACAATTTCCTATCATTGGGAATATACCCAAAAGATGCTCAATTAAACTACAAAAGTTTTGTTTAACTATGTTTATAGCAGGATTACTTGTAATAGCCAAAACCTGTAAACAACCTAGATGCCCCTCAATTGAAGAATGGATAAAGAAAGTATGTCACGTTTACACATTAGGGTACCATTCAGCGGTAAAAAAAACAATGACATCTTGAATTTTGCATGCAAATTGATGGAATTAGAAAATACTATCTTGAGTGAGGTAACCCAGACCACCCAAAAGAAGATGGTATATACTCACTCATAAGTGGATACTAGCTATAAACAGAGGACATTGGGACTATAGTTCATGATCCTAGAGAAGCTAAGTAATAAGGTGAACCCAAAGAAAA